>JADRCD010165095.1:0-13826 GCA_019843815.1 Montemys delectorum | reverse complement strand
GGTTTAGGAGCTCTCTGGTGGAATTTTTGGGGTCACTTAAGTATACTTTCATATCATCAGCAAATAGTGATAATTTGACTTCTTCCTTTCCAATTTGTATCCCTTTGATCTCCTTTTGTTGCCTAATTGCTCTGGCTAGGACTTCAAGTACAACATTGAATAGGTAGGGAGAGAGTGGGCAGCCTTGTCTATTCCCTGATTTTAGTGGGATTGCTTCAAGTTTCTCTCCATTTAGTTTGATGTTGGCTACTGATTTCCTGTATATTGCTTTTTCTATGTTTAAGTATGGGCCTTGAATTCCTGATCTTTCCAAGACTTTTATCATGAAGGGATTTTGGATTTTGTCAAATGCTTTCTCAGCATCTAGTGAGATGATCATATGTTTTTTCCTTTGAGTTTGTTTATGTAGTGAATTATGTTGATGGCTTTCCGTATATTGAACCATCCCTGCATCACTGAGATGAAGCCTACTTGATCATGGTGAATGATCGTTTTGATGTGTTCTTTGATTCGGTCTGCAAGAATTTTGTTGAGTATTTTTGCATCGATATTCATAAGGGAATTTGGTCTGAAATTTTCTTTCTTTGTTAGGTCTTTGTGTGGCTTAGGTATAAGAGTAATTGTAGCCTCGTAGAACAAATTGGGTAGAGTACCTTCAGTTTCTATTTTGTTGAATAATTTGAAGAATATTGGTATTAGGTCTTCTTTGAAGGTTTGATAAAACTCTGCACTAAAACCATCTGGTCCTGGGCTTTTTTTGGTTGGGAGACTATTAATGACTGTTTCTATTTCATTAGCAGATATGGGACTGTTTAGATCATTGATTTGGTCTTGATTTAACTTTGGTACCTGGTATCTGTCTAGAAAATTGTCCATTTCATCCAGGTTTTCCAGTTTTGTTGAGTATAGGCTTTTGTAGTAGGATCTCATGATATTTTGGATTTCCTCAGTGTCTGTTGTTATGTGTCCTTTTTCATTTCTGATATTGTTAATTAGTAAACTATCTCTGTGTCCTCTAGTTAGTCTAGCTAAGGGTTTATCTATTTTGTTGACTTTCTCAAAGAACCAGCTCCTGGTTTGGTTGATTCTTTGTATAGTTCTTCTTGTTTCTATTTGGTTGATTTCAGCCCTGAGTCTGATTATTTCCTGCCTTTGATGTTTTCTTAATTACAATATCTCCTTTCCCAGGATCCCCTCCCCCCCAAAAAAAAAGAAAGAAAAAAAAAAGCAAAAGAAAATAAAATAAGAAAAAATAAATAAAAGGAAAAAAAACCCTAAAACACTCCCTTGTTCCCTCCCCCCTTCCCCTGCTCAGCATCCCACCCCCTCCTGATTACTGGCCCTGGCATTCCCCTACACTGGGGCATAGAACCTTCACAGGGCCAAGGTCCTCTCTTCCCATTTATGACTGGCTTGGCCATCCTCTGCTAGATACATGCTGCTTGAGTCAGGGTTTGCAGCCCCTTAGGAGGAACAACAATATGAACTAACTAGTACCCTCAGAGCTCCCAGGGACTAAAACTCTAACCAAAGAGTACACATAGGGGGACTCATGGCTCAAGCATTGTATTTTTAAACTTTCTTTACTTGGTGAATTTGAGCTGGGCTGTTAAATTCTAACAGTGAATTTTAGAGAACATAAGTTAAAACATCAATAAAAGGCTTTGTGTTACCTAGGCAGGAGAATCATAAACTGTGTATATCTAAACTGTGTATACATCTAAACTGTGCATACTACAGTTTAGATATCAAAGAAAGGTGTGACTTACTTAGATGTTTTGACTATATGTTGAAGAAATACAGTTACACATCAGTGTAGAAGGCTCATTGCCTTCAGCAAGGTTTTTAAGGCATGCATACATCAAGTCAAAGAAATATATGCCATATTATTCAGAATCCGTGGAAGGTTTTTGATGTTGTTCGTTTATCCTGGCTTTTAACGCAGTTCTACTCCACATCTTGAAACTCATTATGCATCCCAGGCTGTCCTTGACCTCTCAATTTTCTTGGCTCCACCTCCTAAGCACTAGTGTTGCAGACATGAGAGACAACACCCAGCTTGCATCAAAGTATTTTGAATACAATATGTTAGTTACAAATCTGTGTTTGTGAAATGTTTTACTTCCAATGAAATGGCAATGCTAGAATTCACTTAGTTTATGCCTACAGTTCTTCATATATATGAATGTTTTATTTTATGAATATCACAAAGCATTCTTCATGTGCATTAACATGAAATTCTACATCCTATTCTGTAATTTATGTAACAAAGTTATGAAATCAGCTGTGTCACCTGTAAAGAGTCTTTCTTCCTTTCTTTCTTTCTTTCTTTCTTTCTTTCTTTCTTTCTTTCTTTCTTTCTTTCTTTTTTTCGAGACTTTGTGTAGCCCTGGCTGTCCTGGCTCTCACTTTATAGACCAGGCTGGTCTTGAACTCAGAAATCTGCCTGCCTCTGCCTCCCAAGTGCTGGGATTAAAGGTGTGGGCCACCACCACCCAGCTCTTATGTCAATTATTTTATTTTTATTTATTACTTATCATTATTTTTATTTATTGTAATTATGTTTACTGTAATGGTAATAGCTACCTAATGTGCCTGAGTTTTATCTCCATTCTCTTTAGTTACAAATATAATGTCATTTATGATTATTTCTTTGTGAAATTGTTACCTATGTTTGTTTAGGTTATTGCTGTTTTTGGTTGATTACTACTTCAAAAATTTAATGTATTCTTATTCTATTTGAAAGCTGAAATTAATAAATCTCCATATAACAAAATATACAAATGAGCTAATCTGAAATTTTATATGTTCATTTGCAATTGCCTTTTCTTTGTCTTTCAAATAAACAGTCTGTACCTGTATAATGAATATGTAGCCAGTATGTATAATAACTGTAAACAGTCATTATAGAATATATTACTTTAATTTTTATCAGTGAATATTAACAGAATTATGTGTTCTCAGTGACAAATCATACACATCTGTGAGGTACCTGATTATCTTCACTTCCACCTTTACCCACATTGAACCTCATCTTTCCTTTGAGCTCTTTACTGTATAAACTTTATCAAACATTTTGTGTCTTTCCTTTTCATGTATTAAAATCTGAAAGACTTCGAATCACTTTCCTAGTTCTGCATGACCTAAAAAGAGTATCCAAAGATTTTGAAAGCTTAACCTTTTTCATTTTCATAAGAGTTTTTCTCCAGGCAAGCACACATAATCAAACTTAATCTGTGAGAACTCTGTAGGGGGTGTTTCTTCCTCAAGAGAAGTGTTATATCTTTTGGGCATTGAAACTGCAATGGCATTTATAACAGAGCGAATAAAAAAACCCTTTTGAGAAGGAAATCATATAGAGATTATTAATACTATCCTAAATACCACGAATTGCATGGTGATACAATTTGGGTAAATGAAATTGTGTTGTGTTTATTGTCATCATGTTTACTGTAATTGTAACAGCTATTTAATGTGCCTGCATTTTATTTTCATTCTGTTTAATTACAAATATAACTTTTTCAAAACATTCTTACATGTTTGCAGAATTATAAAATGTGTTTTAAATGATCTTCCTACTTTTTAACTCATAGTTAATGTGACAATAACTGCAAAACCAGAAGGAAACATGGAGAGACATCTTAAAGTTTAAAACAAAAGGATAGAGAAGGCCCATTAGATTAAAATAAGTATCACAAGGTGCACTGGCTGGTTTTGAGTGTCAACTTGACACAGACTGGAGTTATCAGAGAGAAGGGAGTTTCAGTTGGGGAAGTGCCTCCATGAGATCCAGCTGTGGGGCATTTTCTCAATTAGTAATCAAAGGGGTAGTGCCATCCCTGGGCTGGAAGTCTTGGGTTCTATAAGAGAGCAGGCTGAGCAAGCCAGGAGAAGCAAGCCAGCAAGGAACATCTCTCCATGGCCTCTGCATCAGCTCCTGCTTGCTGACCTACTTGAGTTCTAGTCCTAACTTCCTCTGGTGATCAACAGCAATGTGGAAGTAAGCTAAATAAACCCTTCCCTCCCTAACTTGCTTCATGGTCATGATGTTTGTGCAGGAATAGAAACCCTGACTAAGACAAATTAGTACCAGCATAGTGGGGTATTCCTGTGACAACCTGACCATGTTTTGGGGAGGATTGTGGAAGGACTTTAGACCTTTGAGCTAGAAGAACCACTGGTTTTTAAGAAATCTGTGGGATGTAATGTGGGAGCTTGGAAGATCATGTTGAGAACAGTGCAGAGATGGAGGCCTGGTTTGTGAAATTTGAGAGGGAAGATTAAATACTTTTATCACGGCCAAGTTATTTTGATTGTGAAGATTCTGTGGTTTTGGTTAGCTGGGGCTGAAGTATCAGCTGTGATTAACAAGATACCAGAACTACTAAAGTGAAAACTTTATATTACTGGGACTATTGATGCTGGTTAGCTGGAGCTAAGAAATTAGCGGTGATTAAGAAGAGACCAGCATCACTGAGGTGACATCTTCTGGCAAGTGTTTTCTGAGAGCACAAAGAGGTTGTGTTCCAGAGATAGCCAAGCTTGTACCTTGTGCTGCAGCAGGACTTGGTAATGTGTAAGAGTCGATCAGGTGGTTCTGGTTTTGACAGCATGAAGGGGGTCATGAAGAGCAGCTAAGGCTCGGCACAGTGAGAGGCCATGGAAGGCCATAAGTGAAGGTGCAGCCTCAGTTTGCAATTAATGGCCCAGGACTGAAGGTGTCATGCAAAGGAGTTGAGGCTTGGCACCATGAAGACATTCTATGAGAGGCTATTGGTAAAGCCTAGTTACAGCAGTGTTTTGGGAATGCCAGTACCATGCAATGACCACCAAGGACAGCAGCAGCAGTGGAGTACAGGCATCTGGAGCCCAGAAGACAAGATGTGTGCTACAATGGGCAGAGCTGGAGAAGTAACCAAAGCCCTTAGAGGAGCCCAGAAGATTTTGAGTTGTATCCCAGACATTGGTTTTGCTTTTGATTGTGACTATGCCCTGATATTTTTCCCTCTTGAAGGAAGAAAGTATTTTAGTGGTGCCCACAGTTAAGAGACCTTGAATTTTAAAAGATATTGGACATTTTAAATTGATTGAACTTCTAATATGTAAAGACTGTGGGACTTTAGATCTTGGAGATGAATAAGAAAGTAAGGGTTGAGGCTTAATAGTGAAGTGTTTGTATGACAAGTTGACAAGGCGTCAATTGTACTGGCTGGTTTTGTGTGTCAACTTGACACGAGCTGGAGTTATCACAGAGAAGGGAGCTTCAGTTGGGGAAATGCCTCCATGAGATTCAGCTGTGGGGCATTTTCTCAATTAGTGATCAAGGGGGTAGGGTCCATTGTGGGTGGTGCCATCCCTGGGCTGGTAGTCTTGGGTTCTATAAGAGAGCAGGCTGAGCAAGCCAGGAGAAAGCAAGCCAGCAAGGAACATCTCTCCATGGCTTCTGCATCAGCTCCTGCTTCCTGACCTACTTGAGTTCCAGTCCCGACTTCCTCTAGTGATCAACAGCAATGTGGACTTAAGCTGAGTAAACCCTTTCCTCCCCAACTTGCTTCTTGGTCATGATGGTTGTGCAGGAATAGAAACCCTGACTAAGACATAAGGCTCCCGACTTCTTTTGGTTTTTCTTTTTATGGGCAAATGACAGTGATTTCATTTTAACAAATTGAGATATGCCTTCTCTGGTTGGAAAAGAAGATAAGTAATTCCTTTTATCATTCATTGCTCTTTGTCCTCAAATTCTTGAGAACAACATAGTTTTTAGGGTAGGCTCATTATAATGGCTCAATTTTGTATCTTTAATTTCAGATTGGGTTATCTAACAAAATAGCAATTTTGATTTTTTCATTCACAAGTAGATGTCTTTGAACTTATGGCTATTATCTTAATATAATATTTTATTTACCCAACTAATATCAAAGTACTTTTTATACACACAGTGTTTTACTAAACTCCAATTTCCATGTATTCTGTTGCTCATCATCAGTATAGTGAATATACTGAGCCAGCCTTAAGTACCTTTTTCACTTTATCTGTGAGTTCTCCTTCATTAGGGTGGGATAATACTTTAAAAATATTTTTACTTTGTTTAGGAGACTCTTTATGGTTGAAAAGATCCTGACACATCTTCACAGAAAGATACATAGGACTTCATGCCAAACAGATACCATATTGTACTAATTTCATGAACATATCTCTATTTGAGCTTTCTATAGAAGACAACAAATCATTCAACATGTTGTGTAGCAGTAGTAAGACTCCAAGAGATAATGGCTCCAAAGTTTATCCCTTCTTTATGGGGTAAATCTTTTGGTTGTCCCTAAAGTACCAACACTGTAAGTATTTCACATCTATGTATCTTCTCACCTAGCTGGGCATTGTCTGTCTGTCTGTCAGTCCATCTGTCTGTCTGTCTGTCTGTCTGTCCGTCAGTCCATCTGTCTGTCAGTATGTATATCTGTCTGCCTGTTTATTCCATCTGTCTCTGTTTCTTTTGTCTGTCTGTCTATGTATCTATGTATCTAACTATGTATGTATGTATGTATGTGTGTGTATGTATGTATGTATGTAAGTATGTATCTACCTACCTATCATCTATCTATCATCTATTTATCATCTATTTGCTCTGCCAAGGTGGAGACTGAGTCAGTAAGAAGCTCCTAAAATCATGGTTTCTAGTTGGTTTATTTTTTTCTTGGTGCCCAACAGCAGCAAGTGGTGGAGGTAGGAGGTGGAAGCAGTGGCCAGTCACACTATGTAATGTTATGGTTCCCATATAGACTTAAGTATGGAATAAGAAAGAAAACACTGTGTTTCCCAGGCAACTCTCTGCATGAGCCTGAACAGGCTGCTTATACAGGTAGAAAAGAGATCTTTTTTTACTAATCACCCATACTTGTTTGGCCATTCAGAAATGATTTATCTAAGCTTGAGATTCTATAAGTTTTGATACAAGATTTTGCAAATAGCCTTGCAGGAGATATGCTTTCAGGAGATAGAGCAATGAGTTGAAACGTTTTGCATATTTGTCTAAAGGTCTTCATGGAGTGTTCAATATGCTGAGACTGAGATATGGGAAACTGGTGGGCCATCGGATTGACAGTTATTTTCCTCACAGCATCATCTACTGTAAGAGAAATTTCAATAACTGATCACTAGAAAGTAACATCCTTCCATATCCAGTATCTTTGGTTATTTTAAGTAAGTGAATATCACAAAGAGTACTTGCAAGTACGAACTAGAAGAATGTATCATTGATAGACCCTCAAATGTTTCTCTTCCTCCTTCCCTGTCACTCTCCCTCTCTCTCCCTCTCCCTTACCAGTCCTCCCTGTCTTTCTCTCTCACTACCCCCCACACTTGCAATCACACATACACACTATTTCTGAATCTTTGATAACAGGTTGAAGAAATCATGTTCTTTCCTCTCTAGTCAGTATCAGCACTCTGGCATCCTGAATGCAGCAAACGCTATGTACTTGGCTTTATCCCAGGATATAATTAAGATTTTGCCTTCTGTATACATTGCTCAATATAAGAAAGTTATCTAATTAACCTCAGTAAACTCAAAAAAGTAATAAACTGATATTGTGAGTATATCTTAATATAGGATTTTATTTAGATATTGCCTTGTCCCAATGATGCCTTTCACAGCAGTAAGATCCCAGTTCGTTTAATGATTTTATCATGTGAACTTTACTATGAGAATGTGACTATAATTTAATATATTATATTTCAAAGAGTAGGCAAGTTGTTTCCCAGAGCTCAACCAATCTTGATTTTCTGATATTTCTCATTACTAAAGTCATATAACACATTTTGAGAAAAAACTTGACTAGTCAATTATCAGTGCATAATTAACCAAGAAACATGAAATCTAGTACCATGTTTAGCATTTATTTATTGTATGATTAAGGTGGTATTTTCCAAGTTTCCCTGTTGCAGTTTTACATTTTCCCCTTGGTGACTACCAGTATTGCTTAGAGAAATATTTTGAAACCATGATCATATGATACTATTCAATAAAGCTTTAATCATTAACTTTAATGTTCTTAGATGATTTCTTTCTGAATCACTTTTTATGATAATTATTAATCCTAATGGTTTTTATTTTCTCTAATCTTCCATGAACTAACTTATATGTTTGACTCATTATCTTAACTATTAATTTGTCCCCACACTTTTGTGCTTATATGAAAAAATAAATGTATTTTATTATGTTTAAGTTTTTTTCTTATACAAAAGCAAGATACATGATAAGTGCTTTTGTTGTGTTTAGCTTTTCCAGTTAACTATTTATCTCCACTATTATTCTTTATGAATTCTTATGAATTTCTCTGTTCTTTGTGAGTTTAAATGGCCATCCATTATATAGATGTATCATGGTTTATTTAGCTACCTTTATTTGGTCAGCCACATCTTAAACTATAATGTGTTAAAAGTAACTTTTGACTTTTTTCATGTTGCTCAATGTGAAAATCCTTAGAACTTTCATGTTTACTCACATTATCAAAATAGTGAATGCCTCTGATAAAATTACTGAGGAAAATTTAATGCAATGAATTCAAACAAGTGCCTTTGCATCTCCTTCCTCTTTCCTGTTCTTTCCATCATTTTTGTAAACCAATCTAGTTCAATTTGTGCTGCTCATATATTTTTACATGTGTGACCTTCAGTTGTGCATGGTGAACTTACTAGGGATCATACTCATTAAAAAAAATCCTCCTCTCCCAGTGGCTATCAATTGCCAATATCTCATACTCTGTCTCTCATACCCCTCTAGGGGTAGGACTTGGTGCTCACATCACCCTTAATGATTGGACTTGGTCTGGCATGAGCATACACATGTCTCATGTGTGATGTTGTAGCTACTTTGAGTTCATATGTGCAGCTGCTCTGCTTTGTCCAGAATAAACTCTATTTTTGTATGCATTTACTACCTCTAGCTCTTAAATCCTTTCTGCTCCCCACATCACACAATCATTACTAAGATTTTGGAGAAGGACCTATGACTTAGATGTTCCATTTAGGATTGAGAATAGTTCATTCTCTCAGTTTCCTGACATTGGCCAGTTATGTTTTCTTGTGTTAATCACTATCTACTGCATATTTTATATGCACATATTTGATGAGGATGAGAAATATATTAATCTATGGGTATACAAAGAAGCCTTCAACAATCTAATATTATGTCCAGTTAGCAGAAGAACAGTAGTAGGTTCTCACTTATGTCCTACAACCTTTCCAGCTACAAGTTCTTGACTTGAAAATGTTGTTAGGCATGGGTTTCACCCTGTAGAGTTGTACTTCAATCCAATCCGAAAGGGATTGATTACTCTTGCATTCATGCCACTATTACGACAATGGACATGTTTAGCTAGGCCACTACTGTAACTTGCAAAAGCCACAGCTGGGTAAGATTAGTCTTCCTCCTTGTACCTTACAGCCGGATGAAAGCTAGCTAGTAGGAATGAAGCTTTCATGTCTGGCTGCTATCCAGGTGGCGTCAGGTGCAAGTGCTGGTCTGATGTGAGTTACATGAACCCAGGCAGTTACTCCATCTACTCTAGAGACATGGGGAAAGATTACCCAAATGTGGGAGATAAGAGACTTGAGGATCTAAACTGTGTCCCAGAAGTGACTTCAGAGGGTAGGGCTTAGGGTGTGGACACCCGAAGTCGAAGAGTGTCCTGTGAGAAACCCCCCACATATGTGTACCCCTGAGATGGGAGAAGCCAGCAGCAGGCCCATCAGTGTGTGTGTGGGGGGGAGGAGCAACCACTTTTTCTGTGCTACCTGGGGGTGTGAAACATTGGGAAGCATACACTGGAGACAATTCCTGGGGTAATTAAAGATTCAATGGCCAAGAAGGACTAGCCAAGAGGAAGAGAGAAAGAGAATAGTCAGGACTGGTCTGAGTCTTGGTTTAACTCCTCCCCTTGGTCAACCACCCACATAATCCACCTTGTTAGAGCCCCTAATTTTTCTCTTGCAATTGTTTACCTTTGGATCCTGCATACTGAACAAGCTTATAGCCTTCATAACAGAGAGAATAAGAGCAGTACAACTGATGGCCCTGTGTCAACAACATGAGACCCTTAGGACAGGACCTCAAGAATATAAGTCAGTTAGAGCATAGCTCCAGGATTGGAACTTGTGCAAGAAAAGGGGGAGGAAGGATAAGGGACCCTTAGGGCTTTTTCCAGTCCCACACCCTCCTTACGGCTTCCCCCTCCCGCCTCAGGTCAAGGCTAGGCCAAGTTCCATTCTCCACACACAGGAACATTCTTGAGTAAAAAAATTCTCAGAATGTACTGACTGATAGCCACCTGACCCTCTGGAAAGCCTCAGGTAGAGTTCAAATTCGTGTCAGGCTTGCTAGCCAATAGATTTAAAGGTCAATAAGCTTAGCCAATAAATTTGAACTGTAACCTTGCTGATGTAACCTGTATCCCTAAAAAGAATAAAAACTGCTTGTAATAGCCACTTGGGGTCGCCTTCTACTCACTTGCCTTGAGGGACTAATTGAAGGGCAACCCTGACAGACTGGAAAATAAATTTCTTGCTTTTGCTTTGAAAAAAAAAAAAAAAAATGAAGCTTTCTAGCCAGTACCAGCTTGAACTCTCTGTGTTCTATGAGTCAAATATATACTGTCTTCAACAGTACGGTTTTTACATAAAGTTCTACAACATAAATAAGAGCTCTGCCTATAGACAGTATGTTTTGAAGATATATGGGGCTTGAGTGGCTGAAAAGTAGTAGCCCATTCCTGCTACTGGGATTTTTATGGGTAGTTCTGAGGTTTCTAGGCTTACTCTGTTCTAATTTTTTAACATATGTGTATGTATATATTAGGAATGTATAAGTTTCTATGACTCTTTTGATAGGTCTTTAGAGTACAGAAAGAAATATGAAGAGAGATAAAATACACGGAAGAATCCCTATTTCACTTCTAAAAGTGATTAAATCCTGAAAGGATTTTTGTTTCCAAATCTTCTTGTTACATACACATACTATTTATGTAACTTGAAAGAATTTATGGGTTGTGAAAGTGGTATAAATATCTTTATATATTTTAAAGATTGATTTGCTTATCTTATGTATATGATTTCTCTATCTGCATGTATTCCTGCATTCCAGAAGAGTGCATCAGATCCCATTATAGATGGTTGTAAGCCCCCATGTGGTTTCTGGGAATTGAACTCAGGACCTATGAAAGAGCAGACAGTGCCCTTAAACACTGAGCTACCACTTCTTCAGCCCATTATCTTTATTTTTTTATATGTAGGAATATTTAAAACATGTATGTGAGGATTATAGACTACTTTTTCTATATCAATTTGTTTAACATTAAAGCTTGTAATGATAATTTGGTTTTCTAGTGCTTCCCAATTAGTGTAGATTTTTGAAACAATACATTTTAGAAAATAAAGGAAAATCCCTATCTGGAATTATTATTTTACAAATATGTGTATTATATTCAATATATATCTTTCATTTTGTTCTGAATTCTGGAATAATTTACTCATAAGTAGTTAGAAAAATTCAGAACAAAATATGGAGACTTTACTTTCATTTAGAGACATTAACTTGATATTCAAATTTATGATGCTCTGAAACAGAACATATCTCTTAATGAAATGTATATCTCTTAATGAAAAACCAATTGCTTATGCCAACATTTTGTTGCCAATATTGGTAATCCAACTTTATGTAAAAAGTTAGGTCATGGGGAAAATTGGTATATAAATGTCTAGATCTGAGTATAAATTAAATAGAAACTGTATAACTTTGGAAATACTGCCAATAACCTTGCTTTTTCACTGCCATTTTTGATATGTAAAGATTTAAATGTTATAAATATGTATATATATTCACACACTCACATACACATGTGTGCACACAGTCACATACAACCATATTTACTCAGACAATGTCAATGGAAGCAACTGGAAAGGTAGTAGTTACAAGATAAAATATATCTCTTTCCTTTGTTACAAGCTATTTATCACTATATTTTGGAATAAAGACAGCCATCTTCAACATCATTCTTTTAACTATGTATTCTTGTTGTTACTCTACTGTTCATTGTATTTGTTTATGAAATAAACAGACTTTAAAGAATCTATTTTTTGAAATATTGAAATGTGCCTTTATACTATTTGATTATATAAATCAAGAAGACTTTCTTAAATCCCCAAATAATTTTTTCTAAGATGCTTTGGCTGGAGTGACTGTGGTTTTCTCACTTCTACTTAAATTCCCCATTAAGAGGTAAATCTTCTACATGATTTCTGGTGTTAAGGACTTCCTAGCACAAAATATCTTATCACCTTCCAAAATCTGTGGCTATATCAGGACAGAAAATAAAGTTACCCCATGTGTGCTTGCCAACCCTACCCAGCAGGAATTAAGACACGACACAACCGGTTCCTTCTCTTAGCGGTTTACTCAGGATACTTTACAGTCAGCATTGTGAAGAGGTGAGCCCGTGATCCCTACTCAGGCACAGCTTATATCCTAGTAGGAGCCCATGAACTCATGCCACGTGTCATCTTCCCATAGGCCAGGGAAGATCATGACACTCAGAAACACAACCTACAAGCCAAATCAGGTGTTGTTTATCTCAGAGCTCTCAGCCAGCCGTCGCCATCTTTAGGGCACGGTTCAGACGGCTCTCTACACCCATGTTTTAGAAGGA
This sequence comes from Montemys delectorum, assembly GCA_019843815.1. Taxonomy (NCBI): domain Eukaryota; kingdom Metazoa; phylum Chordata; class Mammalia; order Rodentia; family Muridae; genus Montemys; species Montemys delectorum. The sequence continues at coordinate 1,125 of JADRCD010165095.1, read as the reverse complement.
AAGATCCAACTGGAAGACCAGTTGTTAAGATGTTCCCAGCGAGCAGATTGGTAGTTTTGCTCTACTTTAATAAAAATAGAAATAATAAGTAAAAGAAGACTGTGTCTTCTGATGCCCATAGTCCTGGGCATTCAAGTTCTGAAGGACTTGACTGCCTCAAAGAAAGACTTCTACTCTAAACTCTCCGAAACAAACTTATGACAGACTTTTCAAGCCTCACTTATTCACTGTTCTATTGCTGTGAAAAGACATCATGCCAATGACAACTCTTACGAAAGAAAGAAAACACTTCGTTGAGGGCTTACTTATAGTTTCAGAGTCATCATATCCTGGGGAGCATGGTGGCAGGCAGGTAGACAGTGCTGGAGAAGCAGTTGAGAGTTCTACCTCCAGATCTACTGCCAACAGAAAAAGAGAAACTCTGGGATTGAAATGGGCTTTTGGAAATCTCAAAGCCCATCTATATTTCCTCCAAAATGGTTATTATACCTCCTAATTCTTTCACTGCCTGTGACTACGTATTTATCCATGATGAGCCTTGGGAACCATTCTCATTTGAGCCACCACAAAACCACAGACTCATAGCTACTTTGATTTCTCTGGATTCTGATTGCTAGTAGTCCAACATTTAATGGCTAATGCTCTAAGTAGCTCTAAGCAGCAGGTTGAGATAGAAACATTCTCCATATCCAGCTAGTAGGACAGCTATTAAGCCCAATGGTCAGGACCTTCATAGCAGGAACTCTGTCCTTTGTCCTTCAAGACTTCATAACTTCCAGGAACTCTTTCAGGGATAGAGACCTGTGGCTTCTTATTGTAGGGCATGTGGGAATCTGCTACAGATAAGAAATGATAAAGTTGAATGAGGCCAAACCCTGGGAATTTCAGAGATTTTAGAATGGCAGGAGTGAGACCATTCTTTACTTGTCTCTGTACCTGCTCTGGAACACTTACCCATGACACCCCACTGAGGACCATGGGCCACTCAGTCACATAGCATAACATCCGGAGTTCTCCTCCATGCTAAGGAAGTATCTAGTTAGCCTTAGTCTTTAGCCAATCAGCTTCGGTTCCTGGGCATTCTTTTCCCTTGAAAGGTATATAATATAATCCTTGGTTCACCCC
>JADRCD010165092.1:0-21436 GCA_019843815.1 Montemys delectorum | reverse complement strand
AAAAAAAAAAAAAAGAATCCAATAGCACAAGAATTAGACACACACAAAAAAAATAGTTCAAAGTGTTAATCACACCAAAGTACACATGGAGAGAATGGGTAAAGATGAGAAGTATTCTCTAATGTAGATTAATATCATCATAGAATCTAGTGGGAAGGAATGCATCATCACCTCAGGAAGCTATCATTGATGAGCTACCATTTATTAACCGGATGCCTCTGTGTAAGGAATCGGAGAGCCATCACCAAGGATACCTCCCGATCCTAACAGTGCTCTTGCATATATGAAGGCCAATATCTGACTTCTTGTAGTTCTTACAAGTCAAATATTCATCACAGGCTCGTGATGGTGATTAAAATCTAGAGTGGCTAAATACTGTTCCACCAGCCTTGTTCCTATGAATCTAGTGAAAATTATATTTTTTTCATTAGTACCTCTTTGCCTTTGGGAATAGCATTTCCATCCACCTCACTACATAATCCACAACATTTCTGAACCCAAAAGATGTTTCAGATGAGTTAAAACTCTCAAGTGTCCAGAAGACTCATCCCAACATGCCCAACTAGGAAGTTACACTGGTACTTAGGATTTCAATTTCCTAACAATAATTATATCTTCAGACAGAGTAAGCATACAGCTTTAAGAAGCAATTGATTTTCTTCCAAATCCAGATGTTACCCTGCCTGTTTGATATGAGGGTGACTGCAAAGTTCCATGAGAAAATGCCTATAAATTGGGCAATCGGAAAAACCTCGTGGTCAATTCATTATTATTCCTGTTTGCTCTATTAAATGTTCTAGATAAATAAAAACGCAGGCTTCAAATGGAGGTTGGGTCTTCATACATCTTGTGTAGTGTAAGGATGCTGTGCATTTTGTGTGGTTTGTGCTAATGTAAAGAATTGCACTTTTACAAGACAAAATTTTGCAAGAGAATACAAGGAGTTAGCATTCTAACAACAACAAATGAAATGGGTATCTTCCTTTAACCCAGCGGTTCTCAACCTTTCCTGAGGGTCAAATATAATACTTGTTGCAGATCAGATATTTGCATTATGACTCAAAACAGCAAAATTACAGCTATGAGATAGGAGCAAAAATAATTTGATGGTTGGGAATTACCACAACATGAAGAACTGTATTAGGTATTAGGAAGGTTGAGAACCACTGCTTTAACCAACCCCTCATGAAGTCTTTTTTCCCCCAAGATAAAGCAAACAATTAACACAGTAGAATGATAGGAATGTGTGGGCTCACACCACAACTCTAAAATTGTTTCATGATCATAATCAAATAACTCAATTTCAATTTTATCACCAGAAAAAAAGGGGGGCTGATAAAACTTGATATGAATCGTTATGAGTAGAGTGAGGTCTCAGTGTGGTTCAGCACATGAAGATGAGCTTTTTGAAACATTGCATCAGGTAGTATACAGAAATATACTTTTGCCAAGCTGAGACACACTTACCTGGAATGATATTGAAGCTTGCCTCTGCTTGTATGATATCAGAGCCTCGAGGGACAGACTGGAGGAGCGGTGCAGGAGCTATGGTTCCAGCTATTCCTACCTCTTTTTCACCATTGACTACCTTTATGAAGTACTGGGAGGATCTTAACCAGCTCACCAGCATCTGAGATGTCTCAATTTCCAAGCTTCTTCAGAAAAAAATAAGGCACTGCTGGACTGGAGAGATGGTTCAGCAGTTGCATTCACAAGCTCTTCTCGCAGAGGACCTAAGTTTGGTTCCCAGCACCCACATTAGGCAGCTCACAACCACTCCAGCTCCAGGGGCAACCCCAGCCTCTGTAGCTGCACCCACACGCTCATACTTATGACACAGACATATAATAACAACAAATCTCCCTTTTAAAAAAGAAAAAGGAAAACACACTAACAGACTTAGATACTCCTCCCAAAGTCTGAGAATGGCTCTGAATCCCTGATTCGTTACTCTGTTGCCACTGTAGTTACTAAGGTGTACTAGAATGTTCGTACAACCTTGTGATGGGGTCAGTTAGTGGACTTGGTAAAGGAGGCAAGCAGTCCTTGCTCAATTAACAGAGGCGGAGGACAAATTCCACAGGACAGCAATTCAGAGGTACCTTGAAGAGGAGATGGTCACTCTCCACAAACTATCTTAGAAAAGGGCGGCTTTCAAGGTGAATCGGAACAAATGTTTTGATGTATTTTGTGCCAAAATACAAACCTCACAGTATTTCCCATCATGACTTGAGTTTATTAATCCCATTTTTAGACAAAGACAAAAACTGGCTTGTGAGCTAGTTTAAGGAAGTTACTGAAAATCTGCCACCAAATTCTTAGTTAACAGTGTATTTAGGTCTGAGTTTTTCCGATTTTGTGTTGTGTTCATTATAGAGACCTATAGTAGTTACTTCTAAGATATTCAAGACATTTCACTTTTAATCTACCCATCCTATCTTCACTTTCCCCATGCATCCCAGCTTAGTAGTTCTTCATATTAAGATACAATAACCACCTCGTCTCATTTTTATCTTTTGGAACAAAGTCTCATTTTAACCCATGCAAGGCTTGGCTTTGTGACCTTCCTGCCTCAGTCTCCCAAGTGCTGAGATATGGCTTTGTGCCACGAGCTTCTTTTCTGTTCTTTTAAGGTAAAGCTCACACATATAAAGATGGGACTTTAAACACAAATGCACAAACAGAAAAGCAGCATCCTGAACAAGACAAAATGATGAAGGTGATGTGGTGTCCTCTGCAATACAAGGTTTCTCCAATTATGCCCTGCAGACTACTAGAAAACATGCAGCTGTTGAGGATAGTGCCTAGGTAAAAATTTCTTAATAGTTCTAAATTTATTTTAATGTATCAGGAAAAGATACATCCATCACATCAAAGTTGTGGTTATTTCACTGGTATATGCAAGTGGATAAGGCATAGTATGAGCCACTGCCATGGTCTCTGTTGTGTAGCCCATGTGAATCACAAAAGCAGGGTTCAGATATGTTCACAATGTTCTCAGTTCTGCACTATAGTTTTAGGGTCTTAGGAAGCCTGAGTACTTTTCATCCAAAGGTCCCAGCAATATAATCTCAAATCCTGAACTCCTATGTATCATGTTGTGCTCTTGTCTGAAATAGGCCATTCTGTCCCTGGAAATACAACAGAATAGACCTAGAAAGGGCTAACTGGATCAGTGTGGGTTATTTAAACTGTTAAAGCAAGCACTGTGCTATATGGAATCAGATTTCCTTGGAAAGATTTTGTGTTTTTATTTCTGTGTCTGTGTCTGTGTGACTTCATGTCACAGATGTATGTCACACACATACAGACTCTCGGTGAGGACAGAAGAGGACATTGGACCCCCCCGGAACTGGACTTATATCAGTTGTGAGATGCCTGACTCTGGGTGTTGAGAACTGAACTCAAGTCCTCTAGGAGAGCAGCAAATAGTCTTAACAACTGAACCATCTTTTACTCCTAGGATGAAAATTTTAAATTGGCCAAAAATTTAAATTTGACTGCTCCTAGAATCTAGGGCTGAGGGTAGCATTAATTAGACCATGAACACAGACAGGAGGGAAGGTTTGAACAAGAAAATTGAGGAATTATCCCCCATCTGCATAATGAGGACAGTAACTCATACAATAGTGTCATGAGGATTAAGTAAAATAAGCAACTTATATTGATTGTTTGATGGATCCAGGAAATAAACTAGCAGCAAATACAGCTTTTGTTTTTGCTACTAACATGACGATTTTTGGTTGGAGGAGTGGTTTTCTACAAACAGTATTAGGGTCACATTTGTTATCTTCATTATTTTATCAACCTACAAATGAAGGATAATTATTTGAATGTAACCTTTGCAGAGCCATTAAGGAAAACTGTTTCTTCCTGCAATTATGGCTTTAATTTGTTTATCATCCCTATGATAATTGAGGTACTCTGAATTACCACAGTGAGATGTTCTGCATCTCACCGAGGAGCATTTTGCTTCGGTCTTAAATGTTTATCATGATACTGTCTTATGCAAATGATTGCTGAAACCAAGAACAGTTAAGAATGCTATATTTAAAAGGATAAACTATGAGGTTATTTTCAGGGCACTTAAATGATTTGGTGATTCAGTGTAACAATTCATATGAATTGCAAAGTTAAATGTGCTAACAAAAATTAAGTGACAGTATTTTCAAGAGCCCATCTTTTGGAAAGCATATTTCATAGGGAGAAGACTGAAAGCAAACACAAAGACTATATTTTGAGACAGGGTCTTTCACTGAACCCTGAGCTCAGGGCATCAGCCTGTGTCTACTATCTTCCCCCACTCCCCTCCACTCTTGCTTCTAAGCTGGGAATACAGATGTACCTTGCTGCACCTACAAAGGAATCCAAGCCTCAGATCCTCCTGCTTGACAGTAAGTGGTTTACCCACTGAGCTATCTCCCAGTCCTGTTAATGTTTTTATTGATTTTCTTTTTACAATCTTGAGTCACTGAGAAAAGAATGCTGAATACTATAATTTCCATCAGTTTAGTTTCATGTATCTTGAAGTTACATTTTTGAGTTGCATAAATGGTTGAACTCTTTTTATTAATCCATATATCATTGTGAAATGACACTCATAATTCCTGGTGCTATTCTTTGCTCTGAAATCTACTTTTGTAAAGGAATTTTAATCCAGCAATATGATTACTGTGGCAAGGCATTACATCAAAAGATCTAGGTCTGTATACACCTCTAATCCCAAACAATGATGTCTAATTGAGGGAGAGACAAAGTGGCAAACTAGAGAAAGATTTGACAGAATGAGTCAGAAATATGATATACCCAACTCTTATGAGAACAAAACAGGCTACTTAAGGGTAGTGCAGGGAAAGAAGTGAAGAGAGTTCAGTTGAGTTTGGAGTTCAGTTGAGTTCATGCAGTTCCATGATGTAGGAATAATGTTATTGTGCACTGTGAAGATTCAAATGCTGACTTCTGACTCCCTCATATCTAGGTGCAATCTTCAGTCAGAGAATCTTCTATCTTAATCTCGTGTAATTACCAGCTCCCCAATTGTTCCCTGACTTAACAGGGAGAGTTTAACAGCCAAGGACTGAACAGAGGAGAGAATAAGAATGCCAGCCAGAGGAGGAAGTGAGAGAGAAAGGAAGTGGGGATTAACCATGGAGTGAGAGTCCAGGAAACACCATAAAAAAACAGCTTGAGCAGAAAAAGTCATAAAATGCACCTATCTTGGGGATTTGGGCTGGGAGGTAGCCAGATTAGCATAGAAGATTAAAATACAGTAATACTGCTCAGTTACTGTGCCCTTAAAGCTTGTTAAATAAATAACATAGACCAGTCTCAATTATTTAGGAACTACCTGGATAAGAAGGTAACTGTAACACTTATTTAAAAATCTACTAACCCCATTCAGTTCACTCAGTGAGTGCAGTTTTTCCAAGCAGAAAAATTCAGCCAGAACCTGAGAGAAGCCAGTTTGAAACAGTCAGCTTGGAGAGTAGTTTAAGCCAGAACAGCTGAGTTGAACCAGCCATCCAGAATTCAGAAAGAGCTAGAAAGACTGACTGTTTATTCAGTAGTAAGTCTCAGAGGCTGAAACATTCTAGGCCTAGGTTAGAAGATAGAGAGTAGAAGCTGAAGCCTTCAAGGTCCTGGTTTGTAGATTAGATTGTGTGAAGGTTAGAAACTTCTAGGCCTAAGCCTAGGGATAGTTAGAAACATTCTGGGCTCAGCCCAAACCATGTATTGGTAAAGCTTAGGTACAGCTCTCATTTTATCCTTTCCTTTAAGGAAATAAAACCAACTTTTATAACTTTTATATTATTTAGTGACTCCAACTTTCTTCTGAATAGTGTTTGTATAGACATTTTATTCCATTTTTATTTTGCTTTTAAGCCTACTTGTATATTTATATTTCAATTGTTTCTTGTAATGAGCATATAGTCTGGTCAAATTTTAATATAATTTGATCTCTGCATTTTATTTGGAGCATCTGGCTTAAAGCTGGGAGAGTTTTTCTATTTTAAAGGATTAATGTGATTAGATACTCAAATACAAACTCCTTCTACCCCCATTTAATTACTCTACAAAATCTCTTCTATAGCATAAGTTAACACATTCACAGGATCTAAGGATTAGGTTTGGCCTCCATAGACTCAAGTGTTTAAATGCTTGGCACATGGGGAGTGGCACTAGTAGGAGGTGTGGCCTTATTGAATTAAGTGTGTCACTGTGGAGGTGGGCTTTGAAGTCTATGCTCAAGCTCTGCCTAGTGTGGAATTCTATTCTCCTGGCTGCTTTCATTATCAAGATACAGAACTCTCAGCTCCTACTCCAGCACCATGTCTGCCTGCAGACTGACATGTTTCCCACCTTAATAATAATAGACTGGACCTCTGAAACAGTAGGCCAGCCCCCAATTAAATGTTTTCTTTTATAAGAGTTGCCTTGGTCATAGCGTCTTTCACAGCCATAAAACTTAAAGTAATGTAGACGTATTTGGAATCACTGTCCTGTCTTTTCCCTTGACTGTTCTATTCCCCCTCTCTTCAGGCAACTGCTAATCCACATTCTGATTAGTTTGTTCAGAGGAAGTCTGTTTCTTTTTTGTCTATGTTAAAAAGTCGAGTTCATTAGTTGGGCTCACTCCATAAATCCTCTAGATAAGCTTGATGTTAACATCTTGTCAAACTATCAAATATTTTCTTTATTCCATGGGTTATTTCACTCTTGCTAGGGCTCTTTGATGCCTAATATTTTAAGTATTTCACAAAGTCAAGCGTGCCTGCTTTTTCTTTTGTTGCCTGTGGCTTTGGTGTTAAGACTAGAAAGTTATTGCTAAACTCAATATCATGGAGAATTTCCCTGTCTCCTGCTAAGAATTGTATAGCTCCAGATCTTATATTTAGACCTTTGATCCATTCTGAATCACCCTTCTATTTTATGGCAGATAAGGTTCAAACTGCATTCTCCCACATGGAAATATCACATTCTATCTTCGTTGTTAAAGACTGTCCTTTCTCCCTCAAATATCTTAGCACTGATGTTATAAGAGTTTATGACACTCTCTATTCTGTCCCATTGGTCTGTGTGCCTATGTGTAAGATTGTTTTGATTACTGTAGAGTGATATAGTAAGTTTTGAAATCAGAACTGTTGAATATGTCAGCTTTGTTATTTTCCAAGAACATTTGGATTAATTGGAGACTCTTGAAATCCCACAAGAATTTTCAGAAGAGATTTTCCTATTTCTTCAAAAGTACTTATTGGAATTTGAAAAGAGATAGCATTATACCATGGATCCTTCTGGGTGCTTTGAACATCTTAACAATAGTAAGTCTAAAAATGATTCTTTAACAATTGAGTAGAATTAATTTTTATAATTACTTTTTATTATATCATTTTCTCCCTTTTTCTTTTCTCCCTATAACCACTCCCATGCTTTCCTTTCAAATTTATGGCCTCTTTTTCTTTAGTTGCTGCTGCTGCTGCTGCTGCTGCTGCTGCTGGTGGTGGTGGTGGTGGTGGTGGTGGTGGTGGTATGTGAACGTGTGTTCTTAAATACTCAGATATAATATTATAATCCACATAATGTTCCTTGTGTATACATGATCTCAGGATTGATCATTTGGTATTAGATACTAATTGGAGAGGCTCTTCTCTGGAGAAGACCATTTCCCCCACTCTCAGCATTCCCCAGTTGCCCAAAGTTTTTTGCCTACTATTTGGGCCCAGAGAACTTTTCCTCTTCCTTGTTAGCATGTCTGTTGGTGTCTTGGTTGTTCAGGCTTTGTTTAGGCTGAGACTATGTAGACGTACCCTCTCTGACATTTCTAGAGACAAAATTTCACAGCAAACTTCTTGTTTCTCTGACTCTTAACAATCTTTCCACCTCTTCTTCAGTGATCCCTGAGGCTTGGGGACAGAAATTGTAGATGTGGCTAGATACCACAGTCTCTTGTTCTCTACATTTTTATTGCTTATAGTTTTCTGTGATGGTCTCCTTGGTAGAATTTATTAATGAAGCTACAAGATCTGGACTATTCACTGGATGATCTAAAATTACTAACTGTATCTTTGTTATAAATGTAGTCAGATCTTTTACATTGTTTAGTACATTAGTTTATCAAGTTACCTAGTTATCCAGTTTCATTAGTCTCTCTAGTTTTTTAGTATAAAATTTGTTGGCATACAGTTTTTTACAGTATTTGTTTGTAATATTTTCTTTTTCCCTGTGGCTGGTAGTACTGTTCTCTTTTTAGTTTCTGGTTTTAGTAGTTTAATTCTTCATTCCAGGCCAGTCTAACTAAATGTTTGTCAATTTAGTTGACCTTTTCAAAAATATATTTTTTCACTGTTTCCTACTTTCTACTTATGTATTTCTTCTTTGTTCTTATTTTCCTCCTCTTCTTGCTTTGTACTTAGTCTGCCCTTCTCCTGAAGCTTCTTGTAGTAAAAAATGAGGAGAGTAACTTTAGAATTTTTTCCTTCTTTTTTAGATGCTGGAATTTATAATGATCACTTTCCCCCTATGTAGTCATATTTGCTGAATGTCACAGGTTCTAGAATTTTGAACTTTTATTGTCATTTACTTCAAAATATTTTGTAGTTTCCTTTGTCATTTGTTCTTCGGGCCATTCTTATCTTGTTTGTTTGTTTGTTTGTTTGTTTGTTTGTTTGAGCAGGGTCTCATTGTGGAGCCCAGGCTGGCCTCTAATTTATGGCCATCACCCTGTGTCAGCTGCAGACTGCTAGGATAATAGCTCTATGCCACCATGTCTAACCTGGCCCATTGATTTTTTTAGTCACATGTTACTGGGGACTCTGATCTCTGTGTTGTTTCTGGATAATTTTAGGGTTACTTCCTCACAAAAAGAGTTAGTAGCTAGCCAAGTAGAGCAGGGCCCCAAAGTAGCAGTTCTGAGACATCCTGACTGGAGGCTAGGAATCTTAGAAGAGAGCTCTCTGTTTCTTTATCTCCTAAATGTGGGCCTCTGCCTACAGACTGGATACCATTCAGTGACTGGGACTGAAAGGAGCCACCTGAACACTGGATAGGTCAACTGGCCTGACAAGCCCAGTCCCCACCCCCACCCCCACCCCAACCCCCACATCCAAGTTTCCAGCACAAATCTCTGCAAGATTCCCAGACAGGCAGCTTTCTGATACTCTACTTCTTGGAACCCTTCTTATTATGAAGCAGCTCTGCTCTCTTTTTTTCTACCACCTTTCTTTCTCTTACCCTTCCCATAAGAAGATACTTCTGAAAGTCATGAACAATAGAAGCTTGCTATGTATTTTTCCATGTATTTGTGCAATACTCACGTTTCCTTGTTGGTTTCATTGTATTTTACTAAAGCATAAATTCATATATCCCAAACAGGCTTAAGCTTGCCATATAGCCAAGAATGCCCTTGAACTTCTGATCCTCTTGTATCTAACTCCTAAGTGCTGGGATCATAGGTGCGTTCCCCTACACTTGGTTCACCTAATGATGGTGAGGACTGAACCCGAGATTTCATGCATGCTAAACAAGCACTCTACCAACTGAGCTCAATCCCTAGCTCTTTGTGTTGCTGTGCTTGCTCTGCCTCATGCGGCTGAGCTATACCACCAGCTCTTGGTTTTTAATGAGTCCATTGTGGCTAAAGGTGAACTTTGTTGGTATGATGTCTTTTCAGTTTAGTGAGCCTTATTTTATGACCTACCATTGATCTAGTCTAGAGGATATTCCATGATTGCTCAAGAAAGTGAGGTTCCTCTGCTGTGGGGTAGACTGTTCTACAAGTATCAGTAGGTCTGAATGATTTATATGTTGTTCATGTCTTCTGTCTCCTTGCTAATCTTCTCCCCACTTACTTTATCCATTACTTAAGGTAAGACATTGAGGCCTACTGTTGTTGAATTGTCTGTTCCTTGCGTTTTGCTGGCTTTTAATCAGTGTATTTTGATACTCAGTTGTAAAGTTCAGACATGTTAGTAATTGTTATGTGTTTGAATGTTTGTTGTTATTGTTGTTTTTCTCTAGTGCCAAGATCAAGACATCACATCCAGCATGGAGTGTAGGTCTGGGCTCACAAGCTTCACCCTGGCTGAGGAGTTAAAGAAAGGAAGAAACACTTTAGGGGTATGTCTGGTCCCTGGTGAGCCAATCATGCTCCAGTGGATGGTCCCATACTGTGCTTATACAGGCAACAGAACTTGGATTAAATGGGGCTTAATTTTTTTAAGAGGACATGAAGTTGGGAAGAGGGGTGAATCCAGAAGAACTGAAGGGATTAAGTAGCTTCATTGCATATATTAAACTCTCAATGTAGCAATAAAAAGTATATTAAAGTTGTTGTCTGATATTTTAGTATTTCATCTATTTTGGTTATTGTTTGAATGATGCCTATGTTTCTCCTGATCATCTCAGTTTCAATACCTGTGTACTTTTAAATTTAAAATATGTTCTTAGCAGGGCATGATGGTGCACACCCATAATGTGCTAGCCCTTGAGAGTCTCTGACACAAGAGGCAAGCCTGAAATACATAGAATGACCATCTTTTTAAAAAGAAATATTTTAAAATGGTCTTGGAGACACATATAGTTGGGCTATTTTTTTAACCTATTTTGCAAATATCTGCCTCCTAGGTGGAACAATTAATCTAGTTTTACATTTAAATGTAATTATTGGTGAGTTATCATTTCTATCTGCCTGGTCTAATATTTGTGTCTTTATATTGGTGTGTGCATGCATGTGTGTGAGGGTACCTGTGTATCCCAGCATGTGTGTGGTGGTCTGTCTTCACCTTCCACCTCAATTAAGACAAGGTCTCTTACTACTCGTTTCTATGTAGAGCTCGCTAGTTGGCCTGTGGTCTTCCCTGGTCTCTCCTGTCTCTGCCACCTGTCTTACCATTGATGCAGTTGGATTACTATATATGTCCTGTGTGGGTTCTAGAGATCTGAATTTGTGTCCTCATGTTTGCACAGCAGAATTTTACTGACTGGGCCATCTACCCAGATCTGTATCTGCCTAAATTAAAATTTTCACCATTCCCAAATATATGCTTTTTTTGAAGTCTCTGCCACCAAATTCGTTACTTTCTCTTAACATTAAACTTGTTGTTGATCTTGTATGTTGTATTTTTTCATCAAAGACATGCCAGTTTTCAGGTCCAGAAGACTGATTTGTGTCTTTCAAAAACACATTTGTGTAATGTAAGGCAGCACAAGCCTTGAATTCCAGTATTCAGGGGATAGACAAGAGAATTTGTGAGTTCAAGGTCAGCCTGGTCTACATGGCAATTTCCAGGGCAGCTAGAACTAAAGAGAGACACCCTGCCATAGATAGATAGATAGATAGATAGATAGATAGATAGATAGATAGATAGATAGATAAATTTAAAATTAAAAAATTGCTCAGTCTAAATTCACAGATAAGGTCCAGTTAGAATAATGCTTTGACACTCTAATATTTGTATTGGTTCTGATTTGGTTTTGGTTGATGAATCTTCACGAGTCAGATTTTTTTCCATCTTTTTGTTTATATGCTAAACAGTGGCAATGTTAGTTAGTGGGGACTGAATATTATCCTACTTGTTTAATATATTTTAGTTTTATTCCAGAACACAATTAAGTTTTTTGAAAATAGTTTGATCACTTTAAAACTTGTTTATTAGGCAGGATCAGTAGAATTTTTCATCTGGAGCTGACTCTTCTCATTGCTGAAGCAATAAGACATGAGACATTCTGACATTCTGGTCTGACTAGAAGGGACAGATGTCATTACTGGAGCTTTATGGAAGCCAGCACTGCTCCTTCTAAACTTTGTTTAATGATTACTTTTCCATTTTCCCCCTTTTGTGGTACTAGAAATCAAACCCAGAGTCTATGAATGCCAGGTATGTGTTTCTATACCTACTTGTGTTTTTCCAATTTTGAGCAGCTTCCTCGCTTTCGCATGTCTGCAAATCCCTGGCCTCGCAGTGTAACATAGGCCAAGGATGCCACATCTCTGGCTGTAAATAAGAAGACAGACGCAGCAACATCCTCTTAATGTAACTCTATTCTCTGGTGTTCCTGGGAACGCTAGCTTCCTCCATCTCTCCAGACTCTCAACCTGCCAACTCAGGGAGTCTGCTTCCTTCTATCTGGGTCTCACCTTACTGCATTTACGATCCAAAATGTGTTTCAAGGCAGTGCACTGTGGCCAGCATAGGGTCACTCACTCATTTGTCTCCCATCTCTCAGGAGATCCCTCTCACCTGTCACCAGGCATCTAAGGTCCTTAGTTGGGTTATTTTGTGCAGTTTGTCTTTTTCCTTTTCCTGGTTGTGTCCCACAACCTCAACATGTGAAAACCCACTCTTAGAGAGATGTGTTAGGAATCAGGCATTGACAACAGGCCAAGCACCAGATAGACAAGTGATGGACACCAGAGATATAACAGCTTGTAGATAAGATCTAATCACATAGACTAAGTGATTGGCTTCTTGGTTCCACCGAGTTAAAGAGACTGTGGTGGATCTCTATATAATCCCAATACAGTTACACAGAACCTAAAAGAGGCTGATACTGAAGCCAGTCAAGACTGGTTTCATGCCCAGAAACCAAGCAAGCACTTTATTTTCCTCCTCATTCATGGCCTGTTAATCCAGAATCTATCACAAGGATTGCCTTGTCCTAGAGAGCTAACTGGGAAATGCTGGCTCTATCTAATTCAACTTCCCACCCACTACCTAGAGTCTGTCTCAGGGTGAGCCTCAGCATGGCCTCTTTTGGTGGTTACAATGATCCCAGCCAGCTGTGAGAAAAGCTGATTCTTAAATAGAATAGCTCTCTGAGGAGGGTAGAGTGCAGCTGGATCTGCAGTCAATAGAAAATTCTCTTTGCCCCTAAGGAATTCCGAAATGTCACCGCTTAGTCACCATAGAGGAGACAACACATGTGCTTTCCGTGTGATTCTGCTTTTCTTTACAGTAGCAGGTTACTTCTGCAGTGAAATAACTACCTTTTCATGTCTACAGTAAATATTGATTTTAACTTAAATGTGTAGATGTCCACTCTTTTTGATGTGAAGCAAGAGTTGTTATTGTCGTTTGTTTACTTGTTTTTTTATTTTTTTTTTTTTACTTCAGTTTGTCTTTATTTAAGATGCAGGAACTCCCTATGTAGTCCAGGCTGGCCTTAAACTAGAGGTCCCTCTGCTCTCAGCCTTCCAAGCACAGGTATTACAAGATTCATCAGGTTCCAAAAACATTGATAACATTGTTCATGGTAAGTTCTCTGGAATTCAAGCATTCTCACGTAAATTACGCAATACCTATAGCATATATTCTAGGATTCCTGAAAACCTAACTTTCTGACCACCATTAGATAAACCCTTAAATTTTTTGTTCCTTCACACTCAGAGCACTAATGTCCCTAATGCTGTGGAAGAGCCATGCTGAATTCTTCTATCCCCTTGCAACAAGTGGGAAGGAACAGGAAGTGACGTGATGGTGATGGCCAGCATCAAGGAAAACCCGAGTAATGGTGAACCCTTTGTTAAGCTCGTGTACCCCCTTAGTTACTTGCATGTGCACCCCTGGATCTATGATCCTTCCGCTATCTTTTCCAGGTCCCCAGGATGATACCCACTTATTCACCCACCCAAAAAAAAAAATCTTTCAGAATCAATCGGATGGCTGTTGTGTGCTTGCTTTGCTGGAAAGCCTACAACTGCAATCTGAGAAATTCTTTCATGACAGGAAATAAACAACAACAGAACAGACAGACAGACAGACAAAACCTCAATATTTCAGTCGCTTCCAGGTTGAAAAATCAAAGTCAAACCACATTGTAATATTCTCACAATATTAGCCTGTTCGGCTTACCAAGGCATTTTATTTCTAAAGCAAATGCTATCGGTGTATAAAGGAGTCAGACTTGATTTAAACGGAAAAAGAAAGGAAAAGCCACCATTTGACAGTGGGACAGAAGTACCCAGTGCCTAGGTAACAGATTTGTAACACTCATGCTTTGTCCTCCAAGTCACTCACTGTGGTTCTCCCTGCTATACATCCTCTATGATTCTCTGCCGTTTCTCTGTCTGTTCGGATTTAGAAACACAGGTATGAAAAACAGAACATACCTAAAACCCAGTTTAGTTGTGGAAATTGAAGCCTGGGGTATGAATTAAAACTCCGGGTGTTAGCTGAATAAAGACTGTTGTCAGTCCTGTCTTTGTTCTGTGCCCCTTGCTTTGAAAATGTCCTTCATTTATTATTTATTCAGACTCATTGAGAATGAAGTTTATCAAGGTCTTCCCTTAGTTGAACAACGTGGACTCCCAATCTCTCATACACCGGATATCAATAATCCTGCCCTTTGTACACCTGAACTCTGTACTCCTAGTGTCTGTACTCAGGATTTTCATACTCTCCATCTCCGTAGTCCCCATCTCCGTATTCCTGTTCTCCATTGTCTGTGTCTCGGTGCTCCTGCTCTTTGTATTCTATGTCTCGGTGTTCCTGCTCTCGGTGCTCCTGCTCTCGGTGCTCCTGCTCTCTGTAGATCTGTTCTCAGGACTCCCACTCCCTGGACTCCTACTCTCAGGACTCCCATTCTTGGTAATCCGGATCTCAGTACTCCTGATCGCTGTACTCTGGAACTCAGTGCTCCCACTCTCTGTGTTCTGGATCTTGGTATTCCTGCTCTCTGTGCTCTGGTTCTCGGCACTCCTGCTCTCTGTAGTCTAGATCTCCGTCCTCCTGCATTCTGTATTCTGGATCTCTGTCCTCCTGCTCTCTGTACTCTAGATCTCCCTACTCCAGATCTCTGTACTCTGGTTCTCTGTACTCCTGCTCTCCGCACTCTGGATCTTGGTATTCCCATTCTCTGTATTCTGGATCTCTGTCCTCCTGCTCTCTGTAGTCTGGATCTCCGTCCTCCTGTTCTCTGTATTCTGGATCTCCGTCCTCTTGTTCTCTGTATTCTGGATCTCCGTCCTCCTGCTCTCTGTATTCCTGATCTCTGTCCTCCTGCACTCTGTATTCTGGATCTCGATCCTCCTGCTCTCTGTATTCTGGATCTCTGTCCTCCTGTACTCTGTATTCTGGATCTCCGTCCCCCTGCTCTCTGTGCTCGGCATCTCCGTATTCTGGATCTCCGAAGTATGGATCTCAGTACTCCTGCTCTCGGTACTCCCGATCTCTGTAATGCTGATCTCAAGTTGGCACTGTTATGGGAAGGGTGCCACAAAGATACGTATAATATTCTAATAAATACTCATCAGAAAGATAACCTAATCTTTTTAAGACCTAGAAGTTATTTGGCATAATAAATACCATAGGATCATTAATTTATTGGATTACATTTATTTTTGACTTAAAATCTCAGCTAGAAAGATGGACTAGAAGCTAGAAGGAGGACTGCCTGGAATATCAAGTCAGCTTGGTCTAGAAAGCTCAACCAGTTACAAAAACTAAACAACAAAAAAATGTTTATTCATAAGGCTCAATTACATCTGACCCAAAAAGGAAAGATTACTGAATAAGAACTCAGTAAAATACAAATAGCATAATGCTATTAGTGCTATTTAGAAAACTTATTTAGAAAACTAATTTAGAAAGTGGACATGGAAGCTTTATGCTGTCCCCCCAGAGCTCCACTGTCTAGCCACCTCTCTACCCTCCTTCACCAGGAACACCCAGGTTAGCTCTTTTCCCTTACTACATCCCCCTACCCTCAGAGTTCCATAGGTCATGCCCAGCTGCACACTGTTCCCTCACACAGCTCCATTGTCCAGTCACTGCTCTGCCTACCTTCACCTGGCCTGCTACACCAGGAACATCCAGGTTAGACCATCTCTCCTGACCCTCAACCCCAATCCCCTGCCTTCCAGGGTCCCCTGAGGCACACCCAGCTGTGCTGAGACGTGTATTGCTCCCTGAGTTCCATTATCCAGCCCAAGGCTGACCAGTGGAGGCATGCTGCACCAGTAATATTCAGGGACCACCAGATGGCTAAAGACCAGTATAAGACCACAATAAACAGAAGCCAGAACAATATGGCACCTTCTGGTCACAGCTACCCCTACTACAGCAAGCCCTGGATATCCTAACACAACTGACGTACAATTAAATGATCTTAAATTCAATCTTAAAAAGGGGATAGAGGCCTTCAAAGAGCGAATGAATAAAATCCTTAAAGAAATACAGGAAAATACAATTAAACAGGTGAAGGGAAAAAACAAATTAAACTGTTCAAGACATGAAAATAGAAATAGAAACCATAAAGAAAATACAAGCTGAGGCAATTCTGGAGATGGAAAACCTAAGGGAGAGAACAGGAACAACAGATGCAAGCATCACCAACAGAATACAAGATATGAAAGAGTATCTCAGGCATAGAAGATATGATAGAAGAAATTGAAACATCAAAGAAAATGTTAAATCTAAAACATTCCTGACACAAAATATCCATGAAATTTAGGATACTATGAAAAGACCTACCATAAAAATAAGAGGAATAGAAGGAAGTAAAGAAGGATCACAACTCTAAGGACCAGAAAATATTTTCAACAAAGTCATAGCAAAAAATTCTCCTAACCTACAGAAAGAGATGCCCATTAACATACAAGAAATAAATCTTCTCACCACATAATAATCAAAACACTAAATATACAGAACAAAGAAAGAATACTAAAAGCTGCAAGGGGAAAAGGCCAGGTAACATAAGAAGGTAGAACTATCAGAATTACACCTGACTTTGAAAAAAAAAAAAAAAAAAAAAAAAAACTCTAAAAGCTAGAAGGACCCGGACAGATATCTTACAGCCTCTAAGAAACCACAGATCTCAACTAGAATACTATACTCAGCAAAACTCTCAATCATCATAGATATTAAAAGACAAAACCAAATTTAAACAATATCTAGGTACAAATCCAGCCCTATAAAAATACTCGAAGGAAAACTCCAACTCAAGGAGGTTAACTACACCTAAGAAAACTAAGTAAATAAATAATTCCATACCAGCAAAAACAAAATAAGGGATACACACACACACAAAACCAACATCAAAATAGCGCAAATTAACAATCAATGGTCATTAACATTTTTCACATCAATGGACTTAATTCCCCAATAAAAGACACAGACTAACAGAATAATGTGAAAAAACAATCCATCAACAATCCATATGAGAAACATACCTCAGCAATAAAGATAGACATTACCTCAGAGTAAAGGGCTAGAAATTTTTTTTCAAGCCATCAGACCCAAGAAACCAGTTGTAGTAGCCATTCTAATATCTAATAAAATAGGCTTTCAACCAAAATTAATCAAAAGAGACAGGGAAGGATACTTCATACTCATCAAAGAAAAAAATCTAACAAGATGATGTCAACTCTGAACATCTATGCCCCAAATCCACCAGGTCACCCACATTTGTAAAAGATGCATTACTAAAGCTTAATTCACACATTGAACCCCACACAGTAACAGTGGGAGACTTCAATACACTACTCTCACCAATGGGCAGATCATCAATTAGATAGAAACAAAGAAAACAATACAAAGAATCTACTAAACTAAGAGCTGGTTCTTTGAGAAAATCAACAAGATAGACAAACTCTTAGCCAAACTAACCAAAAGGCAAATAGATAGTTTCTAAATTAACAAAATCAGAAATGAAAAGGGGGACATAACAACAGACACTGAGGAAATTCAAAGAATCATTAAGTCTTATTTCAAAAGCCTGTACTCCACAAAATTAGAAAATCTAAATGAAATGGACAATGGAAAGTATATTGGGCAAAATGTTCCATTTTCTTGATAGATACAACTTACCAAAGTTTAATCAAGATCAGGCAAACAATATAAATAGTCTTAACAGTCTTATAACCCCTAAAAAAAATAAAGTCATTAAAACCTCCCAACCAAAAAAAAAACAAAACAAAAACAAAAACAAAAACAAAAACAACAAAAAAATCCCAAAAAACAAAAAACAAAAAAACAAAACAAATGGATGGTTTTAGTGCAGAATTCTACCAGACTTTCAAAGAAGAGTTAATACCAATACTATTCAAACTATTCCTCAAAATAGAAACTAAAAGAATATTGCCAAACTCATTCTATGGGGCCACAAAAAGACTTTAAAAAGAAAGAGAATTTTAGACCAATTTCTCCTATAAACATTGATGCAAAAATACTCAATAAAATACTTGCAACCTGAATCAAAAAACACATCACAACTAGCATTCACTGTTATATATACAAAAATCTATCAATATAATCCACCATATAAACAAACTGAAAGAAAACAACACATGATCATCTTATTAGATGCTGAAAAAGCCTTTGACAAATATCTAATACCTCTTCATGTTAAAAGTTTTGGAAAAATCAAGGCTAAACTGTGCATAATCTAAAGATAATAAAAGCAATATACAGCAATCCAATAGACAACATCAAATTTAAAAGAAACTTAAAGCAATCCTACTAAAATCAGAGACACGACAAGACTGCCCTTATCTAGTCACCATAGCACTTGAAGTTCTTGCTAGAGCATCAAGACAACTAAAGAAGGTCAAGGGGATACAAATTTGAAAGTAAAAAATCAAAGTATCACTATTCACAGATGATATGATAGTACACATAAGTGATCCCAAAAATTCTAATAGAAAACTCCTGTAGCTGATAAACACCTTCAGCAAAGAGGCTGAGTACAAAATTAACTCAAAGGAATCAGTAGCCCTCTTTTATACAAATGATAATCAGGCTGAGAAAGAAATTAAGGAAACAACACCCACTTAATAAACACAAATAATATAAAGTATCATGTCACAACTCTACCCAAGCGAGTGAAAGATCTGTATAACAAGAACTTCAAGTCACTGAAGAAAAAATCCAGGAAGACCTCAGAAGATGAGAAGATCTCCCCTGCTCATGGATTGGTAGCATTAACATAGTAAAAATGGTCATCTTCTTACCAAAAGCATCTACAGATTCAATGCAATCCCATCAAAATTCCAACATAATTCTTTACAGAACTTGAATCAGTAATTCTCAATTACTTCATATGGAAAACCAAAACAAACCATAAAAATTAACAATATCAAACAAAAACAAAACAATCAAAAAACAGGATAGCTAAAACAATTCTGTACAACAAAAAATCTTCTAGAGAAATCACCATCCCTGATTTCAAGCTATACTTCAGAGCAATAACAATAAAAACTGCATGGTATTGGTATAGAAACAGACAGGTTGATCAATGGAATAGAATCAAAGATCCAGATATAAACCCACACACCTATGCACACTTGAAATTTGACAAAGAAGCCAAAAACATGCAATGGAAAAATGAAAGCATCTTCAACAAATGGTGCTGGTCTAATAGGATGTCTGCATGCACAAAAATGCAAATAGACCCATAGCTATCACTCCTGCACAAAACTCAAGTCCAACTGGATCAAAAAGTGGATCAAAAAGACCTCAATACAAAAAAAACCTTGAACACATTGTCATACTGACAAATTTCTGAACAAAACATCAATAGCTCAGGCACTAAAATCAACAATTAATAAATGGGACCTCATGAATCTGAAAAGCTGTAAGGTAAAGGACCCTGTCAATAGGACAAAATGGCAGCCTACAGATAGGGAAAAGATCTTCGCCAACACTACATCAGAGGACTAATATCCAAAATATATAAAGAACTCAAGAAATTAGGTACAAACAAACCAAATAACCCAATTAAAAATGGAGTACAGAACTAAACAGAATTCTCAACAAAGGAGTCTCTAAAAGCAGAGAAGCACTTAAATAAATATTCTATGTCCTTAGTTATCTAGGAAATACAAATCAAAATAACTCTGAAATTCCATCTTACACCCATCAGAATGGCTAAGATCAAAAACTCAAGTGACAGCACATGCTAGCCAGGATGTAGAGCAAGGGATACACTCCTCCATTGCTGGGGTGAGCACAAACTTGTACAACCACTTTGGAAGTCAATTTGTCAGTTTTTCAGAAAATTGGAGATAGTTCTACCCCAAGACCCAGCTATACCACACCTGGGTATACACCCCAAAGGATACTTGCTCAACTATGTTCATAGCAGCTTTATTCATAATAGCCCAAAACTGGAAAAAACCTAGATGCCCCTCAACCAAAAATTAGATAAAGAAAATGTGGTGTATCTACACACAAGAATATTGTTTAGCTATTAAAAACGAAGACATCATGAATTTTGCAGGCAAATGGATGGAACTAGGAAATACCATCCTGAGTGAAATAACCCAGAAAGACATATATGGTATGTACTCACCTACAAATTGGAATTAGCCATAAAGTACATAATAACGACAGACCCTAAGTAGTAAGCAATAAGGAGAGCCCAAGAGGGGATTCATAAATCTCACTCAGAGAGGGAAATAGTCATTGGAGGTAAATGGATGGAATAACTGGGTGGGAGAGAGCATGAGAGGGAATGAGGGTAGGGATCAAGTAGAAAGGGGTATGGGGGAGGCATGGGAGTGAGAATGGAAATCAGTGGATGGCATCTTTGGGACTGCCTGGTGACCTGGGACACAGAAGGCTCTGGGAGCCTACAGCCTACAGCCTAGCTGAGATTCCTCCCAGTCAGGTATATAGAGACTGAAGTGGCTACCTCCTATGGCCAGGTTGAACTTCTAGTGGAGGGAGGGAGATATCAATTCGCTCACAAAACTCAAAATTTGTCTTGCCTACAAGATACACAGTGATAAAGATGGAGCAGAGACTCAGGGAATGGCCAACCAATGACTGCCCCAACTTGAGACCCATTCCATGGGAGAGAGCCAACTCCTGACATTATTAATGATACTCTGCTACACTTGCAGACAGGAATTTAGCATAGCTGTCTCCTGAGAGTCTTCACCCAGCAGATGATGGAAACAGATGCAGAGACCCACACCAAACATCAAGTGGACCTTGGGGAGTCTTGTGGTAGAATTGGGGATAGAAGTGAGCAAACCAGAGGTGTTAGGGACACCACAAGAAGACCTACAGAGTCCACTAACCTAGGTCTATGGGGGCTCACAGAGACTGAACCACCACCCAATGAGCATTCAGGGGCTGGACCTAGGCTCCCTACACATTTGTAGCTGATATACAGCTTGGTCTTCATGTGGGTCTCCTAACAATGGAGCAGAGGCTGTCTCTGACTCTCTTGGCTACCACTGGATCCCCTTCACTTAACTGGACTGCCTGGTTGGACCTCAGTGAGAGAGGGTGTTCTTAGTCTAGATGTCCCAGGGCAGGCTGGTACCCAGGAGGGGCAAGTTCTTCTTCTGTAAGGAGAAAGGGAGGGGGTAATGTGGAAAGGGATTTGTCAAGGTGGGACAGGGAGGAGAGAAGAGAGGGGCTGTGGTCAGGATATAAATTGAATGAATGAATAAGAAAGAGAGAGAGAGAGAGAGAGAGAGAGAGAGAGAGAGAGA
>JADRCD010165090.1:0-28261 GCA_019843815.1 Montemys delectorum | reverse complement strand
AAAAAAAAATCAAATCAAATCAAATTAAAAAACCCAAAAACTAAAACAAACCCCTGTTCCCTCCCCCACCCCTGCTTACTGGCCCTGGCATTCCCCTACACTGGGTCATAGAACCTTCACAGGGCCAAGAGCCTCTCCTCCTATTGATGACTCACTTGGCCATCCTCTGCTATACATATGCTTCTGGAGCCATGAGTCCTCCCATGTGTGATCTTTGGTTGGAGTTTTAGTCCCTGGGAGCTCTGAGGGTACTAGTTAGTTCATATTGTTGTTCGTGCTAAGGGGCTGCAAACCCTTCAGCTCCTTGGATCCTTTCTCTAGCTCCTTCATTGGGGACCCTGTACTCAGTCCAATGGATGGCTGTGAGCCTCTACTACTGTATTAGTTGGGTATTGTCAGAGCCTCTCAGGAGACAGCTATATCAGGCTCCTGTCATCCAGCACTTGCTGACATCCACAACAGTGTCTAGATTTGATGACTGAAAATGGGAAGGATTACCAGGTGAAACAGTCTCTGAGTTGTCCTTTCTTTAGTCTCTGATCCACAGTTACTCTCTACAACTCCTTCCATGGGTAATTTGTTCCCCCTTTTAAGAAGGAATGATGTATCCACACTTTGGTCTTCCTTCTTCTTGAGTTTCTTGTGGTTTGTGGTTTGTACTTTGTGTATTCCAATCTTCTGGGCTAATATCCACTTATCAGAGAATGCATACCATGTTCATAGCAGCCTTATTTATAATAGCCAGAAACTGGAAACAATCCAGGTATCCCTCAACAGAGGAATGGATACAGAAAATGTGGTACATCTACACAATGGAGTACTACTCAGCTATTAAAAATAATGAGTTTATGAAATTCTTGGGGAAATGGATGGATCTGGAGAATATCGTCTTGAGTGAGGTAACCTAATTGCAAAAGAACACATATGGTATGCATGGGGAATGACGCTCCAGAAACGGGTAAGATTCTGTTCTTCCAGACATGAAACATTTTGCTTACCTCCTAAGTCCCCTGAGCATCCTCCTCTCTCCTAGGGGAAGTATTTCAATTCAGAGGAAGTAGTCCTACAGGATGCTGGGTGTGAATTCATCACTGCACTAGAACTAATATATGTATCCCATATAATTTATTTGTCATTTGTGTGTATAACATTTTCTGTATTCTTTCTATCATCTGTTGGTGGAGACTGTGACCATACCTTGCCTACTGAACATGAATATGGGAGTGTAGATAGCTCCCTGCCCAGCTGTCTTACCTACCTTGTAGGTACCAGTTTGTTTAGTATACAGCAAGTTTTACTTTGTTGTAATCTCATGTGTTGCTCTTAAAAAAAAAAGTATTGTTAAGAAAACACATCTCCAGGTGTTTTCTTTCAGAGAATTTTTTTTCACTTTTAATCTTTCCTACTAGCATTTATTGAAAGAGACCAGATATTATGCATTCTGGGTGTCTTTGTCAATGATGAGTTAAAGATGTGTGGGCGGGTTTATTTCCGGACTATTTTATCTATTGGTCTAACACAGTGGCTCTCAAACTTAATGCTGTGATACTTTAACACCATTCCTTGTGTCATGATGACCCCTCAACAATGAGATTAGTTCATTGCTACTTCATAGCTGTGGCTATGCTACTGCTGTGAATCATAATGTAAATATCCAATATGCAGTATATCTGATATGCAACCCCAAAGAGTTCACAAGTGGGCATAGATTAACTTCAGAAAAGAGACATTTTGACCTGATCATGGTGGTTCACACTATTGAGCCCAGAACTTGCAAGGCAGAGGCAGGTGTATCTCTGTAAGTTTGTGTTAAACGTGGTTTATAGAAAAACTTGCAAGCCAGCCAAAGCTACACAGTGAGATCCTGTCTCAAAACAAACAAAAACCAAATATTTTGAATTGTTTATCAGACTTTTTTTAAAAAAAGATATTTTTATGGAGCTTAATAAGTCTTCTTAGTGATGCAGTGCTCACCCTGTCCTTCAAAATCTATGTAGACTTGCTTTTGAAGATGTAAACATGTCTTGCTGTCTTGACAGAATTGTTTTGACAAGGAAATATATCCTTCATGTCCTCAGTCTGACAGTCTCTTGGGCCACAATTAAGTGGGGATGGAGGAAGGTCAGTGACTGTTACTGGATTTGCAGTTAGCAGGCTATAGATGGAGACATTGTACTGTTAGATCCCTATGGAACAGAACTTGCTCTTGGACCTTGGTAGAGCAGGGCCAC
Organism: Montemys delectorum; assembly: GCA_019843815.1. Taxonomy (NCBI): domain Eukaryota; kingdom Metazoa; phylum Chordata; class Mammalia; order Rodentia; family Muridae; genus Montemys; species Montemys delectorum. The sequence goes on along the minus strand of JADRCD010165090.1, from coordinate 26,030 downwards.
ATTAGAGTTCACAGGGTAGCAGATTTCAGGGAACTGAAGTAGGTAGACTTGCTGCCAAGAACACAGATGCTTTTCTCTAGTTCCTGTTTGACATAACTGAGAATGGAAATGGAGTTGTATGACAGGGATGCTTCAGGGCCCACAACTGGGACCAAAGTCAGAAGGTCTAATATTGACAGCATGGGTAGATACGTTTTCTGTCATGTGTATATGTGACACCTGACTCTGAATTGGTATTAGAGCACCACTGTAGAGAGAACACAAGGCAGCTTCAGGATATGATGATAGTGGACCTCCTTCCATGGCGGAAGTGAGCACACCTCTCAAAACATCTTTGTGCAGAGAGCAGATAACCTCAGGATCTATGGTTGGGGCCCTAGCCAGTGATTCTGCAATAAGAACATGAGCAAGCAAGCATAGCCTCTCTTAGGTTCTCTGATAGACACAGTTGCTTGTAAGCCAAGTGAGATAGAGTTAATTATTTAGGGAAAGGCTCCTTTGGTCTGTATTCAGAACTGTTTGGCTGGACTATCCACCATGACATAGACCTACCCTCTCACACCAGTGTTCTTTCATTTTAGACTTTATCGATGTTTTGCATTTTCTTCTCTCAAGGCCTGGGGACATGGCTGAGTTTGTACAACACCTGCCTAGTATGCAGAATGCTCTTGGTTTGGTCCTCAGCACTATGAGAAGACTCTATGGTGTTTGTCTTAGGATTTTATTGCCATGAAGAGACGCCATGTCTGTGACAACTCTTCTTATAATGGAAGACATTTAATTGGGGCTGGCTTACAGTTCAGGAGTTTTGTCCATTATCATCCTGCCAGGAATCATGGTGGCATACAGACAGATATGGTGCTGGAGATGTAGCTGAGAGTTCTCCATCTGAATCTACAGGCAGCAGGAGAGACAGTGAGCCAGTAGCCCGGGCTTTTTTAGCTTCTGAAACCTCAAGGTCAACCCCAGTGACATATTTCCTTTAATAAGGTCACACCTCCAAATAGTGCTACTCACTATGAGCCTATGGGGCTATTTTTAGTAAAACCACTACAGTGTATACACCTATAATCTCAGAATGTAGGAGGTTGAGTCAGAAAAATGAGTTCAAGGTCATCCTCAGCTGTATTGTAGATTAGAGGTCAATCAAGGCCACTTGAGACCTCTGTTTAATACCATCTACTCATAAAAGGGAGAGAAATTGAGTCATTGGATTATTTTTCATAATTAGTAAAACTTACATCCTCATTGTTTCTACACAGATAAGCACTGGGTCATGTGACACACACCAGCTCAGTAAACTGTTAACTTCACTGTCTTCTTTGTACAAGAGGAAAAGTAGCTTCAGAATTAGTTCAGGATTCTGTCAATTTTTATAAGATAGCCAATATTAGCTTTATGGCTTTTGAGTTTTAGTAACAGAATAATAATACATAACAATTATTATGCCTGTGTATTACTGTTCAAATTTCTCAACTGAATATTACATTAAGTCCCAAAGAGATCTCTGGGAAGCAAGTAGCATTATCATGTTCCTATGGACAAAGAAATACAACCAGCTGCAAAGTCATGACTTAAAGTCTATGTGACTTCTATGCTCCAGTTCTGCCCACTAAATTATACCAGCTCTGAATAGAATCCCTCGGTCTTTTTCCAGTATGGTGATATTTATGATGATAGCCCCCAGAAGCTAATAACTGGAGCTACAGATAATTTTAATGATTCCTTATTAAACACAAACACCTAATGGGGTGTTCTTCAAACATAATGTTTGCAATGTCAGAAAAGACAGGCAGAGTGAAGGGGCCTTGTGAGGGCTGAGTCATCCATACTGTAGAGATCAAGCAACAGGTAGAGAGAGGAGGCCTATCCCTGCTGGGCTTTACCCTCAGCCTCTGATTATCGCACAGTGTTTGTTTCTAGCAGAACACTCAGCATTCTGATAGCCTTGAATCTTCCCTTGTGTACTTTCTTTAGCTTCAAATAGATAGTAATAAAAGAGTTAATGCTTCCTGAAATTTTCCTACAAGGTAAGCATCTTGCAAAAATCTCTTTATCTTCATTTCAAACTCTTCTTTGTTTTTCAAAAATCTATTCTCACCAGTCATGTTTTTCCAATGAGAGATCACTGAATGTGGCAGTACATACAAGTTGAATATGTTTTCAAGAGGCTCTGACCAATAAAAGATGATGTGGAATTTCTCTGACATCACTTCCTAGATAGTTGGAAGACAATTCAACTTTTGCAATGTCATTGAAATTATAAGTGCTTTGCCAATTTGCTAGACTGGCTCTAAAATTTTTAAAGAGAGAAAATGGTGGAAAATATCACATTTCTAAACAAGAAGAAATACCAGCTGCCTTGTCATTTATCCACAAATGTAATGAGGCAGATCAAGAATAGTCAGAATAATTTGTGAGACATAAGCTAGAAGTGACATTGGGGAATTTTTTTATTTACTGACTCCATTTGCAGAGACTAACTCTGTGTTCTTACTCCAAACCTCTCAGAATCACATGATGTCTCAGCTCGCTAAGTGATGGACCTACCTTTTATGACTATTCCAAGCATATATCATGTAGGTTATCTTGGTTATACACATATATGAGTTTACTCTTGATATTTTAATAAGTTATAACAAATTTGGTAGCTTGAAGAAACTAATGTATTATAATTCTAGAAGTCAGAAGTCTAACTAATAAGTCAGAAGTCACTAACTCTGTGTCCTCTTTGTAGTGTACCTGTCCAGAAAACAATCTATCTAGTTAGTCTAAATAACTGATAAGTCAGAAGTCACTAACTCTGTGTCCTTTGTTCAGTGTACCTGTTCAGGAAGACATCAAAGGTGCTTATCTCTACAGCTTGGAAGATTATTCAGATCAAGAGCATTCAAGGCTCTGGGTTCGGTTCCCAGCACCCACCTGGCAGCTTACAACCATTGGAGACCTCTTCTGGCCTCAAAGGGCAACAGGCATGCACACAGTACATATATATACATGCTTAAACAAATAGATTAAAATAAATAAAAAATTAAAGGTACATTAATGAAACACCACATTTTCAATTCTTGAAAAGCATACTCCAAATTTTCTGGAGAATCACAATATGTCTCAACTCACTAAGTAATAGACCTACCTCTTATGACTATCCCAAGCATATATCATACATGTTATCTTGGTTATACAAGTATATTAGTTTACTCTTACTATTTTAATAAATTATTACAAAATTGGTAGCTTGAGGAAACTAATGTATTATAATTCTGGAAGTCAGACAACTACTACAGGTCTCACTGGCTAAAATCAGGTCTTAGGACTGCAAATCTTCCTGGAATCTGCAGGTGCAGAGGCATGCTCCGGTTCCATTTCTAAAGGTTATAGTGTTCACTGGAGATCCCTTCCTCTGTCTTCAAAGCTAACAAAGAATGATCACATCTGTACTGGGCTGCATCATCCTGTCACTGACTCTCCCACTTTTGTCTTCGTTATTTAAGGACCTTTTTAAGGTCAGTTGAATTTCAGGGATTAAAATGCAGATATCTTTGTTGGCAATGGAGGAAGCATTGTGCCCATCATCAAGTTTACTTCTAAGTTCTTAGACTCTGGGCCAAACCTTTCACAAGTACATAATGTTTAAAACAGAAATGAGACTCTAAACCAGAAAGGGTTGCTTTAAAGATGTAGAATAGGACCAGAGATATGGTACACTGTGCAAAGCACCTGCTTCTAAGCCTGATGCACCAAGTCCAACCTGGGTACCTACATTTGGAAGGAAAGAATCAATTCATGCAAATTGTCCTCTTATTTCTCCACAGGCACCATGGCATACATATGCCCCTCCTTTTATTAACAAAATAAATAAAATGTAAATAAAAGATATTCCATATGAAAAGTTATCCTGCGATATCTATTATATTCAGAAACACTGTAGCATGCAGAGCACTGTCATGTATTAACTTTTTAATCTGCCTTAAAAAATGCCACAGTTTGCTACCTACTCAGTTCTAGGGATGAGGAAATTAAGGCCTAGGGGTAGGGTAGGAGTCAACTATTGCTGGTGGAAGCTAGGCACTCTGGATCTGCACAGTGTCTACTACCCAAAGCTAACCCAAGGACAGAGTCCCACTGTACAAGGTACATTTATTGATGGAGGCCACTGCTTGCTAAGACTGAAGTGCTGATTTCCTAAAGCATGTCAGGACATTTGGGAACTAATTCTCAGGCCATCAACAACACTGGAATTTTCTGAGCCCATCTCCCAAGATGACTCCACAGATGTGCAACTGTCTCTCTTACTCTCTTATGACAAAGTCTGGTCTCTTTAGCCCTCAACTATTAAAAAGGCACAATCCCTTATTATTTATCTAAGGTCAAGTATATATTTGCCAATAAAAAGATGACAAAAATCTTAGTTTGAAGACCACCCTGAAAAGACAAAGTTCATAAAATTCTCAGTGCCAAGCATGGTTACCTCCCTGTGAGTTATTGATCATGGCAGCCCCAAAGGCACTCAAACAACACAGGTTATCAGCTTCTCTCTTAGTTGCATACTATAAATACATGGTAAGACCCTACTGCTGCTGAAGATATTACACACTTAGTTGCAGGAAAGTGACACATCAGTTCTGAATTAAATAAAAAACTCTCCCTTCTGGTTCACTTTGATGGTGCTGGAAAGTGCCACACAGGCTTCTGGGAGAAAAAGGCATCAATGGTCTTATCTGGCAATGAAACCTGCAGACTATAATACTAACCTGACAGGTAAGCTGTAACGCCTGCTGCAATACTGGAAAGACTGTTCATGGGAGTAACCAACTTCCCTCTTGATTGGACTTGAAGTCCATATGAGACACTTCATGTCTGGTATTGTAAATATGGGCAAAATTTATAACAAAGGAAGCCATAGACTCTAGGGGATAACACAGTGATTTTTTTTTAGATTAATGGTCATTTTTCCAAACTACTTTTTTTTTTTTTTTTTTTTTTTTTTTTTTTTTATTTTTTTTTTTTTTTTTTTAGACAGTGTTTCTCTGTGTAGCCCTGGCTGTCCTGGAACTCACTCTGTAGACCAGGCTAGCCTCGAACTCAGAAATCCACCTGCCTCTGGCTCCCAAGTGCTGGGATTAAAGGCGTGTGCCACTACTGCCTGGCACCAAATTGCTTTTTAAATATTGATGTCTGTAGCCATCAATTTGTACTGCCTTCAACATTAGTCCGAGAGCTTCTATTGTAGTGACAGTTGATGACCACAGAGACAGACACATTGCTGTTCAACACGCTCAGAAGAGCAATTGTGTTCTTAGACACAAGTGGTATACCTATAGTAATCACTCCCACAAAGGCCAGGGAGCATTGCAAAAGAGGGATCAGAAAGAACATAGCAGCTGGAAGATGGGGAGGAGTGCTGTGACACACTGTCTTCTGGATGTGACATGGCCATTGAACTTCTAGACTCACAGTAGCTGTGGCTACTGGCACATGACTTGGACAACAAAATCAATCTAAAGGTTCAGCATGAAGTGGTTAGAAGACCTGAAGGCCTCGCCTTAAATGTGGAGCTAGAGGCAGTTGATAGCTGCTCAGGGAAGGAGAGTTACTGTTGCTTGGATGAGGGTCAATGCTGGTAGGTTGCCCATAACCCAGTGGATCACCTGACACCCATGACCATATGGTCACACTGTCTCAACTCAGACTATTACCAAACAATAGAAAGCACAAGGACATGAAGATGAGAAGAGAATTATGAGATGGTTAGGTGTGATGATAACGTATTATGTACATGTGTATAATTTCCTTTTATAAAATTGAAAATAGATTTTTTTCATATAGTATATACTGATTATGGTTTTGCCTGTCCCATCTCTTCCTAAATCTTCCCCACCTCCCTACCCACCCAAATCCACATACCTTTTTTCTTTCTTAGAAAACAAAAAGATACTTAAAAAACAAATAAGATAAAAACAAACAAACCAGAGTAGGACAAAACAAACAAATAGAAAAAAAGAGTCAAAGAAAAAGCACAAGAAACACATAACGATGCAGAAGCACATGCATGCACACACAGAGAAATCCCATCAAAACACAACCACTGGAAACCATAATATATAAGCAAAAGATCTTTAAGGTTAAAAAACATTAAAGAAAAGAAAAAGCCTCAAAAATACCATTAAATTCATTTTTATGTTGATCATATACTGCTGGGCTGGACCTACCCTTACATGTTTTTTTGTATATCAGTGAGAGTCCATTGGAAAAAAACCTCATTTTTCTTTGTGAGTGGTTATCACTTGCAGATTGTTTCTGGATTAGAGTGGAACATGTGTCCACTTCCCATCTCAGTGCTGGGATCCCACTTAGTTTAGACTTGTATAGGCCCTGTGAATGCTACTGTAGTCCCCGTGGGTTCATGTGTTCATTGATCCTGTTCTTTCTATAAGGCCTCGAGTCCTTGGTATCTTCCATTCCCTCTGGCTCTTATGATCTTTTACCTCCTCTTCTCTTGGATTCCCTAACTTCTGAGGGAAGGAATTTGATGGAGTCATCCCATTTAGGACTGAGTGTTCCAAGGTTTCCCACTCTCTGTTTCTTGTCTAGTTGTGGGTCTGTGTGTTTGTTCTTATCTGTTGCAGGAGGAAGCTTCTTTGATGATGGATAAGCGAGACACTGATCTGTAAGTATAGCAGAATGATTATAGCTTATTGCTATGTTCCTTTAGCAGAACAGAAGCATTTTGTTTTCCCCTAGCTCCATTGCCTATCTAGACTCTAGGTTCTTGGTCACCCAAGCAGTGTCAGGCATGGGTTTCAACTCATAGAATGGGCTTTATATCCAAACAGATATATGTTGGTTACTCCAATAACTTTTGTGCCATTATCTCACAGGCATGTTACGACCTTATGGTTTGAAGGATTTGTAACTGGGTTGGTGTCTTAGTCAGGGTTCTCTAGAGTCACAGAACTTATGGTAGTCTCTATGTAGTAAAGGAATTTATTGATGACTTACAGTTTGTAGTCCAACTCCCAAAAATCAACTCCCAACAACGGTCGGCAGCAGCTGTGAATGGAAGTCCAAGGATCCAGCAGTTGCTCAGTCCCACAAGGCAAGCAGGAGAAGCAGAGAGCACCTTCCTTTTTCCAATGTCCTTATATGGGTCTCTAGCAAAAAGTGTGGCCCAGGTTAAAGGTGTGTGCCACCACACCTTTAACCCTACATGACCTTGCTTGAACTTGTAGATCTTCCAGTCTTAATCTTCTAGGATTCATAGCCACTATGCCACCACACCTTTAATCCCAGGTGATCTTGAACTCATAGAGCTTTCTATGTTAATCCTCTGGGGTTCATAGCCACTATTCCTCAAGGTCTCCATGCCAAGATTCAGGTCAGAAACTTATATCTCTCAGCCTCCAGATTAGGGCCACAGGTGCGCCTTCTAATTCTGGATTGTAGTTCATTTCAGATATAGTCAAGTTGACAACCAGGAATAGCCACTACAGTTGGCATTTACATTTTTCTTCTGTAGTATTAAGAGTACTGTCTGGTACCATGAATACTAGTCCCTAGGTGGGAGGCTCTAAGTAGGTACCAGCTTCACTTCTCTATGGTCAATGAATTACATACATGTAGTCTTCTCATCAGTTTGAGGAAAGCAAAACGTTTCATAGAATAAATTAAAAAATAAGAATAAAAAGTGAAAAGTTTGGGGGAAATTGTGACAAGCTGGTGATCCTAAAAAAAAAGCAGAGGAAATAATGAAAAACCCATCCTAATTTAGACTTTGTCATTTATTATAACATACCTATATTGTCCATTAAATGTTTTGTCTTGGCTGAAGTGAATGCACAGTTGTTGGATTCATGTCCAGATCCTGTCTGGATCCAGATCTGATTTTGCTGATAGAACCGCAGTGTTCTCTCTCTAAGTGTCCTCCTCTGTAAGATGAGCATGGGAGTATTTCAGCTCCGTATTAGTGTAAGGATTGAGTATGGCCATGTATATAAGTTTAGAGAAGTAACAAATCCTTGGCATATAGTAGCAACTATGAATCTCACCTGTTTCAGTGATGTAAAGAAATTCTCTAATAAACGTGGGCAAGGCAGCATAGTAATAACGGTATGGACACGTAATTGCCCAAACTTCAGTCCTCACAGCCTTGTTCAGATCACGACCGCAGTTTCTCTACATCTTAGGAGAACAAATGAGCCTGATTTTTACCTTCACCCTACCATGCTTGTAAAGGATAATAACACCTCTCAAAATGTTTTTATTTCAAGAAAGAAATGAGACTATTTTGTCTTCTTGTGAGTCCTAGCATATAACAAATACTAAATGTAAAACACTGCATTAGGACTTTCTTACTAAGTGACATAAAGTATGGATTTTATTAGTTGATGGTTTAAAAACTTAAGACTAGAGTGATCAGAATCACCCTGGACTTACTAGGTGTAAGTACCAATGCATGTACAAATTGGTCTCTCTCTTGCACCTTTTTGCTCCCCATTGTCTTCCCATCCCCTCTTGGTGTCATTTTCTTTCTGTGATAACTTCAGTCTTAAGCAAACAACCTTGATATGACAGAAGGATCTCAGGAAATTCTGAAGCCAACAACTTCCCACAAACATGGTTTCGGGAGTGACTTTCATTGAACACACATGTTTCTATGAAGGTCCCAGTGCCATCACTTCAGACAGGACAATACATCATTGCTCATTGTTCAGCCTTGCTCACATACCCACCTCTGGAGCTGAACAAAGTAGACTGCAGTTCCACATTTACTAGCCATGGATATGGGTTTCTGGAGCTGAAATCAGAAGAAAAAAGAATGGACTCTGAACACGTGAAAACTGTAGATGGCCTCTGATATTGCATTTCTATTAAAGCGGTAGCTGAAATTTTTGAAGAATCCCTGCATAAGAAATAAAGGAGTTTTTCAAACTAGTATCTAACATAGTATCTGATAAAACAATTTTTAAAAGAAACCCTGTCATAGTCTGGGTGCCTCAGGAAGCAGATGCGAACCAACTGAGTTTCACACGTAGGACATTGATAAAAGGGAGTACTTAGGAAAATACCCACTAAAGGAAGGGAAGGGGACACATTAGACAGAGGGGAAAGTCATACTGCTTTGTAGGGCTAAGGGCAGCCTAGGATGACTTAGGAGGAGCCTGAGAGCTGAAATGTTCCATCAGAGCAATCCTGAATTGGGCTGAAATTGGCCAACCCTTACAGATGCTTCTTTATCAGTCATTGGTATCCTTCAGTCAGGGAAAGGAATGACCTTGGACATAAGGCTGTTTTTCAGCAGGACTTCTAGTAGCTGTAGCAGCAGCTTGAAGGAGGCTCTAGGTAGCTCATCACTGTGTATACCACAGGCATACACAGAACACTGTGTGAGCCTCATGTCTCAGAGGCAATTAGTAAGTTAGGGCTCTGACCCCAGGCCTCCTTCCTGACCCAGCATATTTGTGTTCTTGATTCTTATGCCAATTTGAGGGTTCCTATGTGTATCTTTAGCTGTGGGAAGCTAGGTTAAAGCTGGTAGGCACAGACAGTCTCCAGGAACTCAGACAACCAAAGCAGACTATGTTTTATAATATTTTGTAGTTTCTGGACAGGCAGTCTTGTTCTTAATGGGCTTTTGCAGGAGCACCGGATCATGAAATTTTGCTGAAATGCCTGGAACCTGGCCCAACAAGGAGTGCACCAAGGGAAGGACACACTGCCCAGCACATTGCCTTCTTGCTTAGTTTTGTGAACTTGGCATTCACAGCACAGCACTCCTGGACTGACTGGATCTGAGTTCCCCAATTACAGAGTAGTGTTGTACTCTGAAGACTGCCCACAAGGAAAGTTCTGCCATCTCCTCAGATTGAAGCTACAGCTAGCTGGCTTAATCACCCTCACATTGTACAGGGGAAATCAGGTCAAGGGGATATCACAGGCAGACAGGACAGAAAAGCAGAAGTGATCAGAGCAGAGCCCCAGGGATTGGGGTGGGGAAGATCTGAAGGCAGGAAGAGCAGTTCAATTTTCCTTCCCTGAGAGCAAAAGGATGATCACACACTAAAGAGTTCCTTCTTTCCCCTGCTGATCTCAGGCATTGCCAGGAACTTTATGACAGAGTCAGAGAGACCTTTATGTGACAGTCCTGAGGGGACAGCTTTGGGCATGCCACCACAGCAGGAATGTCAATCACTCAGCTAATATTTAGCAGAATGCCAGAGGCTATCTAAGACTGGAGTCAATCAAGAAACAGATAAGAGTCCGTATTTCCAGCTATTGGGCTATGATATCAATGGACATATACCTAGCATGTGAAATTTGAACCCCAAGTTAAGAATATGGAAATTAAGCCCAAACCCTTAACCAAGGTGGCAGTTCATCTAGGACCTTCTACACACATAGTATGTCTTCTTTCAGGATTTTACTTGCTATTGTTCTGAACATCTAAAATTCTAAGTTTTTATTATGTGCAACATTCATTGAAGGAATTCTGGAAATCTGGAAATTTCCAAGAACTAAGATGCTTGCATGATGTATAGAGCAGTGGCTTCTCCATTTTAGAAGCAGCTTGGTGTACCTTGTCATTTAGTCCTTCTCCTCTCAAACTCCCTACATAATGTTAGATCTCTTTAGCATATATGTTCTTCAAGAGTCTTTCTTCAAGAGAACTGGAAATGGAGTACATTTGTAATCCAGGAAGATGGATGAGGCAGGAGGACTGTTGTGGCCCCTTGTTACACAATAATAATAACAATAACAATAGCACACAATAATAATAACAACAATAACAAAAGAATCATTCCTCTTTTTATTTTTTAATGTATACCATATCTCATGGAAAAATCCAAACTCTTTTGGAGCAGCTATGTGTGGTAGGTGTGTATTAGTATTATTCACACTTTGCTACAGCCTTGCTTACTGCTCCTGGCATAAACCCATGGTCTTTGCATCTCCTCTGGAAGCATATGCTGTCTCCCTTTAGGTCTGTGGATGTACCAAGTTCTCTCTCCCTCTCCCATTCTCTCTATTTGGAAGGTTCCTTGGTTTTCTGGGTTATAATGACAGCATCCTCCAGGCCTTACTTTGAATATCACCTCTATGAGAAAGTCTATAGCAAAGCCCTCAGTTAAACCAGGATTTTCCTCACTGCTTTCAGAATTTGTTGAGTGCCAGAAGGGTGAGCAAAGTGACTTTTCCTCATTGTCTTGGTATCACTGCTTATCTTTGCCAAGATGCTTCATTCTAGATTTGTATGGGATCCAGTACATTATTTGTAGATATCACATCTTGTCTGATATTTTAATATCTTCAACTCCTACTGTGTTTTATGGCAAACCAAAGCGTGAGCATGGTCTTGGTGCTGTCTAAGTGTGCTTCTTGTAGTTATATTTGATTCAGTTGATTGCCAACAGAATAAAAGTTACTACATGGATAGAAGAGAATCTTTCACTTTGGTCAGCTTGAAGAAAAGGAGAGCTGAGCAGAAACAATGACAGAAAATCAATGCAGAGATAATCATTGAGAGCAGCGTGAGATAGGAAAGACCCATGCTATGTCAGCCATTTCACTGTTGCAAATGCCTCTAGACAGTTTACAAACCAGCCCATTCCCAAGCAAGATCAGAGTTCTTCTGGAAGTGGCAGTGAGTCTGTATGTAGGGATAATGTACTCTGAGTAACAATGGCTCAGAGCCATTTCCATTTTCTTTGCGGTTGTTGTAAAATTGTTGAACTTCTCATGGACTTTCTGGGCCTTTACACTGTAGATATAGACACTTAAAAGATAATGTCTTTTAGGGATTCTCTCTCTCTCTTCCCTCCTCACTCCTGTGTGTGTGTGTGTGTGTGTGTGTGTGTGTGTGTGTGTGTGTGTGTATGTATATGTCTGGTGATACACAAGTGTGTATGTATAAGTTGTAGAGGCCAAGAATCAACCTCAGGTACACTGCCTAACTTTATTTATTTTTGAGAGACTGTCTCTCAATTGGCTTGTAACTCAACAAGTAGGCTGGGCCCCATAGGTCCACCTGACTCTGCCTCCTTAGTACTGGCTTTCATGGAAGTATTTACCAACTGAACCATTTATAAACCATTCTCTACCCCTTGTTTATATTGGGATTTTGTATTTTGTATTAGTCTTTTGTCTGTGTGTTTTAGTTCCTTACATAGTAAAGAGAGTAATCTTATGGCAGATGAAGAGGTCACAAATACCTGTTCCCATTCTGTAAATTACTGACTCTGTATTCTTTTGATAGTTTCTTTTTCTGTGCAAAACAGCCTTAGTGTTATTTAATCCCATTTGATTATTCTTGAGTTTGTTTTGTGTGCTTCATATCTGACCTCAAATTATTTCTAACCTGATGGTTTAATGCTTTCTTCTACATTAGTTTTCTAGTAGTTTCATAGTTTTAAGTTTTTCCTTGAGGTCTTTGATCCATGCATTGATAGAGATATATAAATCATACATATGTGTATATAATTATATATGTGTATATACATATATATATACACATATACACACATGCATACATGTATGTTCACAGAGAGAGAGAGAGGAAGAGAGAGAGAAGACAGGGCAGGGAGATAAGGATGGAGGAAGAGAGGAAGAAACTATTTTCATTCTTTGCTTATAAAGACTATTCTCCAATCCGCTTCTCACACCACACAGTGAAGAGTCTGTATTTTCTATAATGTATGCACTTGGTACGCCACTCAAGAATACACCTTGATCTTATAAGTGAAGGGAATAATAAGCACCAGGCTAGGAAAGAGGATGGAGGTAAAGGCTGGTATGTATGGTATATATATATATATATATATATATATATATATATATATATATATATGGCAGGAATGAGATCCAGTGTTCTGAAGCACAGTTCATATGCTGTGACATTTAAAATACAATTCAATGCCAATGTTAGATTTGTTCCAGCTATTACTATACTATATTACTATTAATTTTATAATTGTATCATGGCTCTTTCTCTGTACCCATCGTAAACATTAATTAGAAACTGTGATAATTTTCTTTATTTGTACATTGTACTGGCTTTAGCTCTATTGCTCCTCATTCAGATTCAGTCTCCAGTGAGAACCTAACCTGGGTCTTGTATTCTGAACATGGAGAATTTCACAGTGTTCAACAGATATTGGACGACTAGCTTAATGAATACATCCACATTTCACCTGCTTTCCTAAATGGCACATCTCTGAAGACAACTGGTTGGCAGGCTTTCTTGTCTTTTGTCTTTTCACATATATAAAGCACAATGAGTTGTCTCCAGGAACACAAATGAAAGATTATTTACAGAAGCATGGGTGCCTTAGCAGTGCCTATTCCATTACAGGAAGTGACCACAATCCTCTGGCAACCACTAACTGCCTACAGGCAATCAGAAACGGGTAGCTAGGTGAGCCATATATTTATTTCTGTGTGTATTACATCTATACACAATGAATCCACAGATTTATTTGTGTGCATGTATATACTACATTGTCTCCTGAAAGGTAGAGCTCAATTGGCAGTGACCAGGTTCTCCAAATAAAACAGTGCTTATTAGAGTATAATTTCACAACAGACTGGCTTTCCCCAGTCAGTACTGATACTACTAAGGCAGAAAGCAGACATTTACTGACAGCCATCGAGATAAACTTAGATCTTCTCCAAATAGCACACTGAGCTATGAATAGCTATTCCTTGATGCCTTAGGATATGCGTATCCTTCATCTCTTTTCAAGTTAGCCTCTGTAAAGCACAGAAAAGGTATAGGCAATTGGGATCACACACTCTCAGAGAATAAATACTGGAATCTGATGATCAACTACATCACCAAAATCAAGATGTTTATCTTTGCTTTCCTTCCCTTCCCTAGAAACTCATATACACTGTCTACGTGTGGATCATCTAGAGACTAAAGTAAAATGGACTAGACCAGAGACTGATTGGAACACTATTGAAAAATGCAAAAACTTATGCCATAAGCTATTTATTATCAGATGCTTGTATTAGACTGTTGGTGGCTTCCAAACAAATGGGACATTACTTTATTATAAACATAAAGTGGTATAACAATGTGTAATGTTGGCTTTGATTGCATTGCTGATACATTTCTAAAGCAGACAGTTTATCCCACCCAAACCTCTGTTTGCTCTTCTTTAAAACAGACATAACGAGAACAACTGCCTAATAGTATTTTTGTGAGAATTTAAAGGGCAAAGTGCATGAGTATTTGGCACAATGTTCAGCACATTATGAGTTCTCAGTAGTTGTTAACTATCGTTAAATCGTTTTGTAAACATTTTCTAGCTAAGAACTGTCTAAAACTCTAGGCACACATAGGAAGGGGTTAATTGTTCTCTAACACCATAATCCTAAAGCATCCATGATGCCCTGGATGTAATAATGACTCTTCAGAACTAGCTAATTTGCCATCAGGGAGCTTAGAAAGATCATACTTAATGAGAAAATACTCAAGTAGTAGGCATGTGTTCTTTTTAGACCTATTCTCAGGAGACAGAAGCTAGCTCAAAACAAAAATGTTTGGGGGAAGTAAAAACCTGCGAATGAAAGCTACTGGCAGAAGAAGCATGTTTTTCCCTTCTCCAGGCCCATGCTTCCACTGCAGCAGCCTCTACGTCACCTCAAAACCCTGCTACAGAGTGGATGAGGAGGAAAGAACCCCCAACTCCTGTCAGTGTAAAACAGTCTTCTGGAAGTCTTGACTAAACTATTTTGACTTCTTCCTCAGCATCTTTGGTGTTTTCAATTACATTTCCAAAATAGATGCTCAAATTGCCAGAGGGGATGTTTAAACTAAGAGAGCTGTATTCTAAATGATTTTCTTAATCAAGAATGAGGAAGGAGAAGAGAAAATTCATTAACCTGGAGGAAAACCTAGTGACAATTGCTTGTCCAATATTTTATAATCAACTTCTGCTCAAAGATCCAGAGGAAAATTACTTGTGTCAAATCATCAAGCGTACAAAAATATTAATTAGTCAACTACAATGTAAAGAACATGTAGTTTATCTAGCCATGTTCATTTGTTATTTTATGTTTGTTCTATCTAAAAACTTTGAGGAGTGTGGGGAGAAACTACAATGCATCATTTTACTGATGTCACCCCACAGCATCTGAGGGCTCTCTCTGTGTGATAATAAACATAGATTTTGGTTTTTTCATGTCAATAAAAAGCCCAATTTTCTATTACAGATTAAATTGAACAGTTGCTGATGGTGAGAACATTTATGGTGAAAGATGTTTTTAAAAAATGAGAATGGATACTATGAGAAGAAAGGGAGAGGATGAGGGTTGGAACAGAAAGACTCAGCAATACAGGACCTCTCCAAGACTTCATAAGACAATTGACAAGATCCAGAAAAGTAGAGATTTTTTTGAATGTGCAAAGAAAGACCCCACATCTTAAAGGATGTGATGGTGAAAGACATGGTCTATACCTGAGTGAGGTAACCCAATCACAAAAGAACACACATGGTATGCACTCATTGATAAGTGGATAATAACCCAAAAGTTCAGAATACCCAAGATACAACTAACTCACAGACCACATGACGCTCAAGAAGGAGGAAGATCAAACTGGATGTTTCAGTCCTTTTAGAAGGGGAAACAAAATACTCAAGGGAGGGAATACGGAGACAAAG
Organism: Montemys delectorum; assembly: GCA_019843815.1. Taxonomy (NCBI): domain Eukaryota; kingdom Metazoa; phylum Chordata; class Mammalia; order Rodentia; family Muridae; genus Montemys; species Montemys delectorum. The sequence continues at coordinate 10,368 of JADRCD010165090.1, read as the reverse complement.
TGTGGTGTGGAGCAGAGACTGAAGAAAAGGCCATCCAGAGACTGCCCCACCTGGGGATCCATCCCATGTACAGACCCAGGGTATCAAACCCAGACACTATTGTGGATGCCAAGAAGTGCACTCTGACAGGAGCCTAATAAGCTGTCTTCTGAGAAGCTCTGCCAGAGCCTAAAAAATACAGAGGCAGATGTTCGCAGCCAACTATTGGACTGAGCATGGGTTCCCCAATGGAGGAGTTAGAGAAAGGACTGAAGGAGCTTAAGGAGTTTGCAACCCCATAGGAAGAACAACAATATCAATCAACCACACATCCAGGAGCTCCCAGGGACTAAGCCACCAACCAAAGAGTACGCATGGAGTGACCCATGGCTCCAGTCCCATATGTAGCAGAGGATGGCCTTTTTGGGCATCAATGGTAGGGAGGCCCATGGTCTTGTGAAAGCTCGATATCTCAGTGTAGGGGAATCCCAGGGTGAGGAGGTGGGAGTGGTTGTGTGTGGGAACAACCTCATAGACTCAGAGGGAAGGAGGATGAGATAGGGGGTTTCCAGGGGAGGGACCTGGAAAGGGGATAACATTTGAAATATAAATAAAGAAAATATACCATAAAGAAAGAAGAAAGGTGTTTGTTCAAACTAAAAAACTGGAAAAATAGAGGTTTGGTCAAGAAGTTTTGGCCTGAGTTTTGATGCCTGATATGTAAATTAGGAAAAATGATTCCTTTCGTAGTCTCAAGATAAAGATATTTAATCTTAAGCTATCTGCTTATAAACAATTCTGCCACTCAGATCTATAACTTTACATTTAACAGACGTATACTTCATAAACACCTGTATGTCCATTTGGACTACATTGCTCCATTTGTCCATTGAACTACAGTTGAATGTCCAAGTTCTCTAATTAAAACAAAAGTACTTAATGGCAAGGTTGTAGAGCAAAGATGTAACTTAGAAATCATGGGAAAACATCCAAAAGAGACTCAGAGATATGTGAAACGATGACCTCTTAAGAATTTAATTCCAGGTATACTTGTGAACAGCTTGAATCCCATAAAACAAAAAGAATGAATAAACAAAACAAAACAACAACAATAACAAAAAACCATACAACTAGGGCCATCCCAACTGACTCCAGAAATTATTTTATCTGTCCAAGCTATATTTGTTTATACTTCTGAATAATTTTTATACTGATCAGTGCAGTGATCTTAAGTGATCCAAGATTCATACCCAACACTAATTGACCATATGTATACATCCATAGCTCATCTCTAACTTTTATTGAGAACTCTCATAGGGATTATAGTATGAACATGTTCACCTCGCCAGCTAAAGCTCAAAAGAGACTTTATAAAAAGTCAAGGAATGAAAACTAAGTTCCACATGTGGTTCAAATTGAACAAAAAGAAAGTCACACATCTGTCTGGGAGATTAAACAGAACAGATAGTGTGAGGCCATATAGAACGACAACAAAGTCTGGGAGATAAAATGAACTCAGTTAATGTCTTTTAAATAATGCCTACCAAGAAAGCTTAAAATTGTCTCACAGTAAAGGAGAAAAGGGTTATTTATAGTTTTTCAATACAACCTTCTTAATCCTAGAATAAGGAAATAGGCTACTACAGTTTTATAAGTGAGCAAGCTGAGATTCAGGCAGGCTGGATAATCTGTTTGATGCCAGACCTACTGGAGGAGTTAGAATTTAAACCCAGAGATTGACTCGAGTGTAGGACCTGTCATTGTTGTATGTTTGTGTGTGTGTGTGTGTGTGTGTGTGTGTGTGTGTGTGTGTGTGTGTGTATGTGTGTGTGTATGTGTGTGTATGTGTGTGTAATGTGTTCATATAATTGACTAGTCCATATCAAGTGAAGAATTACCACTATTTTGTTTCTTTTTGAGAGCAGAATTGTTCTTACAGTCATAAAGATCTAAGTGTGGGACTCTACAAACTTCAGTCAAGGAGTGCCCCTCTGTCTGGCCTCAGTAGCACTGCCTCCCCGCTCGCTGCACCCGCAGCACCTCTACCTTCTGAGATGCTTAATGTTGTCAGAGTTAGAGACCCAGATGGGTGACCACAACATTCTCTCTCCTGCTCAGGAGGTGCATTGCCTTTTCAGTTGGAAACTTCACTATGCTTAACAGTAAATGTGTAGCCTCCTTGAAAATGCTTCACTGTCCTAGAACATCAAGGGGAAATGATAAAAGGCTTAAAAATTCTGACTGCAGACACACATGCATTTCTATCCAATTTTATGATTGTCACAAAATGAAAGATACTTAAGACCATAAGATGCTTTTTCAGGCATTTCAAGCATGCCTGAGCTTTGGCGAAAATCTCATTTTTTACCTTGTTTATCACTTGATCCCTGGACATTTGTGTTTTGTTTCCAAAGCCCATGAAAAGGTCATTTCTACCCTGATAAAGTTTCATCCGAGGGACTTTGCTTTCTATGTAGCAATGCAAGTAAAGAGTGACCCTGGAAAACTGACACTTAGGAAGGGTGAGATCAGGGTGACTTTCCCTGAGTTCCTTGTACCACCTTTCAGCTTTGACATTTGCGTTAGCTTCTCTTCTCAGGTCTCAGCTCTGAGTCTGTTGGTGTGGGATCTTTTATTGACTTCTACCTTTATAATGCCAATTTGTTCTAAAACAGAAACTTCCAAATAACTCAGTAGATTGAAATGTTTTACCAATATGCTTACAACATTAAAAATTTAGACAGTACATGAAAGTACAAAAATAAACTCAGCCACATTTCCACTCTCTAGAGGCAGCCATCTTGGAAAGTTTCTTTTCATGCTTAACTTTAGTGTCAAAATTTATCAAGTTTGTGATGAATCTGTCAGTACAGCTTTATATATAGCCTTTATACAAAATGACTTTTAAAAAACACCCTTGGATATTTACACTGAAAAGAACAATCAGAAATTCTCAGCTCAGCTCAGCTCAGCTCAGCTCATAATCTATGCAAGTTTCCATCCTCAGAACATGCTTTGAGACCAGTAAATGTAGTACAGAACAGAACATTAGCATATGCCAGCATAAGCCCTGCCCAGTGCTCTGCATCTTCCTGATGTGTGACCCTGCAGATTGATGGGTCGGGTTTAGAATTTCATATCCATGGGATCAGGCAGTGGGTATTTTTTTCATGTCTATTTTTCTCCTACAACAGTTTTCATGTGAGCTTCTCCTACGATACTGTATGCAGCAGTGGTTTGTTCTCTTTGTTCTACAAATGCTGCATTTTAGAAATGCTGGATGAGAAGAGTAGCACCATGGATTCTCTGGAGATCATAATACTGATTTCTGACATCATACGGTGAAGCAATCTTTTTTAGTATTTCATAAGAACCTAAACACTAAGGATTAATTGAGAAACATGTTGAAGTTAATACCTTGATCTATCTCTTCAGTATCTATTGAACAATTAATAGCAATAAATGACAATTAATTTCTCAAAGCAGGAACTATACAAAACTTATTTTCATGCCATAACACTCATGACTTATTTACTCACATAAGCAAAGCATCAGAATGATGATTTCATTGAGGAGGAAGGGTAAGAACTATAGTTGACACTACCATACTGGACTCTCGTGATTATATATATGTATGTGTATGTGTATATGTATGTGTATGTGTGTGCGTATGTGTATGTGTATGTGTATGTGTATTGTATGTGTATATGTATACAAGGCTTCCAAGAGTTCCTCAGAATGTAGTATTCCAACTTCAAAGGAGCTTCCTTTCTTAGAAGATAAGCAAAAAACAAATCAGCAAACTTTGGAATTAGATACAAAAATAAATGAACTTACAGAAAGTTTCCTTTTGTGGTTATGTCTAGGGTAGATTTATAACTCAAAGGGACTTATTAATCTATGAACAAGTTATTTGTTGACAAAGAGCTGCACATGTTAATGGGGTACAATGGAGTGGGTATGTCAAGGGGTTTTAGCCAACACCACCTCAAACATTTATTATTTTGAAGACAGAATACTCTAATTCTGTCTCTTCAATGTTCTGAATAAGATGATACATTATGATTAGCTATAATAGCCCTACCAGTCATCAAATTCCTGCCTAACTAACTCTGGGGCCACTGACCAATACCGCTTTTCACTGTTCACTTGCTCCTCACCCCAGCCTCTAGAGGCCACATTGTTGTAGTCTACTTCTTTGCATCGTATAGTTTCATACATAAGTGAGACCATATGACATTCACCACTTTGTGCTTTCATCATCTAATGTAATACCCTGTGTGTCTACTTAACTTTTCACAAATAAAATGGTTTTCTGTAGTTTTCAAAATACTACTTACTGTAACCAGTGTCTTTTAAATTCAACAAATGTAATGTATTGCTTTACCAAAAGAAAAGACATGCCTGTGTGACCGTCTCAATAGAGGCAGAGAAAGAATTTCCAGAAAGGCAACATTTCCTCATGACAAAATTCTCAATGTATTAGGTCTAAAGAGAAAGAGCCTTAGCCTGATAAAATCCAGACTTGAGGAGTCAGAAGCTTATGTCACACTGACCTTCCTTCTGAGGTAGAAAAGCACATTAAGACAAGCATGCTCACTTCTTACCAGTTTTTTTTTTCAGAACAGGCTGGAAGACCAAGGCAGAGCAGTCAGAAACGGGGTCGAGTTGGACCTTCAGATCAGTGATCCTTGAGGAGCATCCTTGTCAGGAAGGATTCTGGAGCCTTACCCTTACTTTTGCAGAATCATCATTTTTAAGCTTAGGGAGGCATAATTTGCATTTTTAATCTAAGTAATTCTGATATTAACTTGAACTTGAGAAGCCTTTTAGAGCAGGAGCAGGTAGTACAAACCAAGGCTTAGAAATTAATCCCATCTGTGTTGAAATTCTCCTGCTGTTTACATGGGTATAAACTGCTCTGACAGTCTGTTTTGTTGTGTATAAAATGTGTTTGTGGTATCCATCTCCTATGGTTTCAGTGAATTTTCAGCAAGAGTAATGCTCATGTATTACCCATCAAAATATTTAGTATCAAATTCTTTTTTCTCAGTGAATATAAAAGTCTTCATGAAATTCTTGAAGTCTTGCTTAGTCTCCATATGGATGAGACAGATTCAGCTAACTTGATCAGGGAGACTTTCTTCAAAAGTTTCAGGCAAATCTAGGAACCTTTCAGCCATTGCTCACTGCTTGACATGTGAATGTCAAGAGCATGTGAATAGAAAAGCCTAGAGCAACTTTCTTCTGCCATATGTGGAGATGTATATTGTGAAGGCATGTCAGAAAGAGAAGAGAAAAGCTGAGTTCAGAAATAAAGAGAAATGAGAGGAGATTGGTCCTCCCCAAGAGAGCAGGAGAGAAGGTAGGTCCTCCTCAAGAGAGTTGGAGACATAATAGAGAAACAATTTAAGGCCAGCCTTTTCTGAGGCCACACAGTCCTAAACGAGCCTGATCTAGCACAACTGTGTCTTCACACCACCATCTTTCAGATATGTACTCCTGAATGGAACCATACTAGTTGTAACAAAAATAAACCTTTACTAAGGCAAAATTCTGCTTCTGCACTGACCCAACAAAAGCCCAACTGCCACCATTGTACCAGACCTGGCAGCTGGCATGCTCCTGCCCCATGCAATATTTAAGATGTTCCAATCTTCTTTTATGAGAATCTTTAAAAAGAGAGAAGCCCTGGCCATCTGTACCAGTGATCACACACACACAATAGGGGCAATGCAACATTTACACTCTCAGCAGAACCCCATGGAAGCATAAATCTAGCATAAGCTTGTATCTGATTCATAGACAAATAATCTATCAACTTCTCTAATAATGAAAAAAATGTACTCCCTGAAGTTTAATAATACCAAGGTGGCAGAAAAATCTGATAGTTAAACTCTTCTGAGTAGCTTGTTTTGCTAGTACTATAAAAATAATCCCCTTAAAATCACAGGTGTGTAGAGAGGTAGAAAGCGCTAAGGCATCACTAGTCTATCCAGTGTCTGCCTTCCTTCCTTTTTGATAGCTGACCAAATGGAATACTGGGACTTATAAGAATGTAATTTCAACTAATCTATGGGAAGATATTGATTATACAGTCTCTCTCTTTGCTATCACAAAATAGCTGACAAGAAGCAAGTTAAGGAAGGATGGGTTTATTTTGGCCTACCGTTCAGGAGAATACTAAAATTCATCATGGCTGGAAAGACATGGTGAAGGAGCAGGCTGCTGCTGAGCATGCTGCATTGGCTTTCATAAAGCAGAAAGAAGAGGCAATGAGGCTGAGCTCCCAACCATCCAGGCCTGCCTCAGTGTTCCACCTCCTCCAGTAAGGTTCCACCTCCTAGGTTCCTCAAAATTCCCCATGTCAGTTTTGGTGCAGAAACTCAGAGTCACCATTAAGACATTTGCCTCCCATTAAGGAAAAATAAATAAAAGCACTTGTCCTTGGAGTATGATTACCAAGAGCAAGTGTGGATTTGAAATTTGTACTTCTCCCTCCCTGGGTCTTTCCTCTTCTCCTGTCTGTCTATACAGGTCTGAATTTATCTCTGCCTGAATGTTATGTGTTTGCGCCCATGTCTATGCGTCCCTAACAAGGGCTTTTGCTTTGTTTGTATTGAATAAAACATGGCATGTGAATAAGGAATGCACTGGAGAATCTAACAGTATTTTACAGTGGATTAAGTCACTGGCTCCGAATGACCTCAACTGATTGAGATAAAGAACAATACTACAAACATTACTATAAACAGACTTATCAACCTAAATCCATATTGTATCCAACATTTAGGGTGGATATTTGTTTTATACATTTGCTTTCAAGCAAATTTGTTACTTTCAACAAATGGCTATCACAACACAACACATACACACAAACATACACACAAACACATATTTACACATACTTTGCTGTCTGTGTCAGGGTCATGGAAGAGTACATATCTTAAGATTATAGCTATGCATTAGCTTAAGTGGTAAGCATTGCTTACATCGGAAAGCCAAGGCTATGAACGATTGGTTGTTACATTGTTTTCTGAAAGGCAGGTTAAACTAACTGGATGAGTATACAGTAGAATATTAGTCTTTTAAGTGACATCAAGGTGTATTATCAACTTTTGCTATGAGGTCCAGCAAAAGTTACCATAAATAGAATAAAAGCTATTTTCATAATAATTTATTACCACAGTTTCCAAACAGCATCAACAATTTGCATAGAGGTGTTGAAACACATCAGACTATATGGAACATTTACATTCAAATCAGAATACATACATCTCATGCTTTGGGAGTGAATGGAAGGCACTCTACCTCCACCCAAATACTCAGAGAGTCCTTAAGAAAAAACACCAAGGCTCTGTTTTTGTAGCTTAGAGTAATTCTAGATAACTCAAAGAAACTCTTCATAGATTCTTATAGATATATGTCTGCAAAATTTCCCAAGGGCTCTTTTAGGTCTAAATTTATATTTACTTGCTGTTTTGTATTTTTATTTAAATAGAAGTCAATCTAAGCACCTCCATCATTCACCAATAGTCATAGCTGATGCCAGTACCACATCTAACTTTCTGCTTCTGAGAATGTAACAACACCAGAGGCCACCTGTCCTTCACTACCCTACAGTTTGTCCCTATAACTCATGGTTTGGGAGAAAAGTTATGAGCAGAGAGGCAATCTACAGATGCTCAGAAATTTCAAATAAACATAGCTTAAGAAGTCACAGGAGTGGCTTACTGTCTTAATGTCTACTGCCATTGTTTTGGAGTGCAAAGAATAAATCATTGGCAAGATGGTTCTTTGGTGTTTATTCTGTGTATTTCTGTATGTCCTTGAACACCTGTGAAGCAGAGTCTAGTTTTAGAACGTTCATTCATATTTCCATTTATCTTTCACTATAATTCAACATTTCTGGTCAACAACCACATCATATGTATCATAGTAACACAACATTATCTAAACCAGGAGAGATTATAAGACAAGCTCTGTCTTTCTTATTCAGGAACTACTGTGCTTTTCCCCAGGTAGTAGTTTTCCCTCAGGGTCATCTTGGTTTTGCCAAATACATGATTAAAACCTCTTTTCAATTTTGCAAATCAAACTTTCTGAGTCATTATCTAGAGTTAATTTAAGCTTTACAAGCTTGCATTTACTTATCTTCTAAGCTATCATGTCTGTGGCCCATGAGAACAAGTTTGAAATGGATACTGGAGCCTGGATCATCATGTACTAAGCTGACACTGAACAAAAGCAGCAGCAACAACAACAACAAAACAAAAAACTCAAGAATTTTGTTTTGATCTCAAGAATTTCCTATTTCTGAAGCTTCTAGAAAGTTTTGGATGACAAATTTCAAAGTTAAATTCTGTTTATTCTTGGGAAAGGATCTGCTTTGTTTTAAGCATGCAGTAAAATCATGGTCTACACATGTTATTCTACTTTCTGTTTTTCAGGATCCTTTGGGAATGAGACTCTGACTACCATAACCATAGAGGAATGACAGTCGTGGAACATTTACTCCTCACCGCTGCTTGTAAATGATCAGGTCAAGATTTGATTTGCTGTCAATCAGACCTTCACCCAGGAATCTGGATCTTGAGCAGCCACCGTGATATAGTTGAGGCTGAAAGACATCACAGTGGAATCCTCGAGTTCCTACCACCAGCCTCACTGAGAACATGTATCTTTTACAGGATCTACAGCTTCAGCTCTTCTTAGTGTCATGGGAATTTCAGTACTTTTCTTATTTTTCTGACTATTTCCCTACCTATTGCTTAAGTTGCTTTGATGTCAGCTATTCATGGCATTCATATGATACCTTATATAAACAACATAAAGGGAGAATTATGCATTTGGGTTCATGGCTTTAGAGGTTTGGGGCCATAACTGGCTTACTTGTAAGCTGTGGACATGTGGTAAGACATAAACATGATGGTCTCTAGAGTATGCAGAGGAGCTCATCTCATGATGGCCAGGAAGCAAACAGAAAAGTAACAAAAGGGAGCCAGGGCAAGGCACAGCCCCAGATGACCTGTCTCTGCTAACCTTGCCTCACTTTCTAAGTCTCTATTACTTCCCAATGGTTCACTCAATTTAATTCTTCCATGAATTAAGCCATTGATGAGGCCCAGGCCATCATGATGTAATCATTTCCAGAAACATCCTCCTAGGCAAATCTAGAGGGGGACTATTCTGAATTCTTAGGTATCTCTTTGTCCAAATAAGTTTGCATTTGGCATTAACCATCACAGCTTCTATAGACATAGCTGTTATACACACACTCACACACATACACACATACCTCTAAACTATCAAGCATAGATAGGAGCCCACAAAGTGTCCTTCTCTCTGGGCCACAGTGGTAGCATCTATGTAATGTACAAGATCCATCAGATCAAACATCCTCTTTACATGAATAAAGAGGAAATGTGAATGAAATTACTTACAAAATTTTGAAAAGGTTTTAAGTTTTGTGTTAAAGCCAGAAGACTATAAAGGTAAATCAAATTCAGGATTGATTCTGCTCTGTTCTGAGTGTCTAAATGTTTAGGCAATTAGCATAATGTATCCAGTATCTGTACACCATCTATACTGAAATAAGGAACTTAGACAGAAATAGTGGGGAACTGTAAAGGGCAAAGCCTGTGACTGTGGATTCTTGCTGTAGTCGTTCTATCAACCATCCTGGCCTCCCCATGCAAGGACAGGCACTCTCTTGTTGGTTTGCTGCTTCTGTAGTCACTCAGTCACATATCCTAGAACAGCTTCCAGCATATAGCTCAAAGCACAGAACTCCAACCAATCCATGTTTGACAGAGACAGGACAGCTGTGGGTAGTCTGGCGGATTTTCAATCTCGGCACTGATACTTACCAGGTTTTGAAGACTTTCAAGCTCTTGTCCACAGCTATGTGCTTTGCCCGAATTCAGGAAAGAGAGACGGTAAGACATGCCCCCTCACTGCCTTCCTCAACATAGGCCTCTTTAACTTTTTTCAGATTGCCAGTAGAAGCCATCATGGGACTGGCTGGCAGCGGTGCAGTGGATGAAGCCCCAAAGGAAACAGGCTGTACCACATTGCTTCACCTCATATCACAGCTACTTCCTCAAGAGTCATCAGCTAAAGGAGAGCGTGTGAGCTTCAACTCTTCTTTCTGGGTTAACAGGAAGAGTTAAACCTTACTGGACAACATGTTTTGCATCTCTTCTCTTCTTTGAACTCCCAGGAGCCCTGGGATGTGATCATGGCAGCTCTGTTTTCACCTGGAGATGCAGAGACTTTAATGTTCAGAGGAATAGAACAGAGCATCTACTTCCCTCTAGCTTCTGGGCTCATCTCAGACAGAGTGTGTGTGTGTGTGTGTGTGTGTGTGTGTGTGTGTGTGTGTGTGTG
>JADRCD010165084.1:0-23507 GCA_019843815.1 Montemys delectorum | reverse complement strand
AGAGGAAGGGAGAGAGAGGGGGGAGGGAGAAGGAGAGGGAAAGAGAGAACCTGACAGCATTAATAATGATGACTTAAAGTACCTGAAACTTTTCTTGTACCTCGGGGACTGGGATGGGGTTTGTCATGAGGTCACTGAGGCCGGCATTCGGGTTGTGAGGAATCAGTTTGTACTGCCCTCCTTCTCTCTTCAGATCCAAGCCAAATATGTCTGAAAGAAGGTCACTTTCCTCTGTCAGCTCCTTCAAGTCCGTCAGGTCTTCAGAGGGCAGGGCTGACTCCAAGGGCTTCCTCTCTCCCTCCTCCTCATCTCCTCGCACCTCATCCTGAGTGGGGTCTGGCATGTTGGCTAGGAGTTCCGCCACTTTGATTTTCTTAGCCCCTTCCACCAGGCTGCCCCCCAGCAACAGGCTGGAGACGATGCGAAAGAAGCCCCTACAGACGCTGGCTACAAAGTGTAGGAGGGTGACAAACACACTCCAGTAGGAGGAGAAGAAGGCTGAGACCATGTCCTTCACCGTCATCTTCTTCATTCTCTTCATCTGCTTCTTCAGGCTCTTCAGGCTGAGCATCCTCACGAGGGTTAGGACATTGTACCTGAGAGCAAACAGGGCCGACTGGATGGTGAGGAGGGAGAAGAAGCCCATCCGTGGGGCCTGCTCCTCTGGCCTCTCCTTCTCATTCTCTTCCTTATTTGTTGACCTCTCGTTCAGATCAGACTCTGAGATCTGAGCTGCCAACTGCATCTCAAAGATGGTGTCCTCACAGAAGTTCACAAAGAGCTCCATCTTCTCCTTCTCGCCACCCTCATTGACCACATCGAATATGAACTGCCTCTTGGACTCCTTGACCTGGGGTTTCTCCCACTGGGTTCGGCTGGATTCGCTGATCTCAAAATAGACCCTCTCAATGCGCTTGGCACTGCCCATGATCTCAATGCGACCCAGGAAAGGTTGGAAGTAGTTGAGGACACTCTCTGCCAATTCCAAGAAGGTCTGCAGCCTCGTGTCATTGGGCATGTGCTCTGAGAGGTTGGTCAGCAGAACAGCGACGTTGAAGCCGATGTCCTTGGCAGGCTCATGGAACCTTTTGACAAACTCCTCATAGTCAAGTGTCTCGTTTTCATCTGTCTCTGCACAGGAGAGCAGGAACTCAGTCTCTGACTGGGTGTAGTGCTTGTGGCTCTCCATGGCTTTGTGGAAGTCTCTCTTGGAGATGACCCCTTTGCCATCAGGGTCATACTCTTTGAATGTGTCGGAGGATGTCAGATCCTTTAGCTTCAGAAACATGTCAAAGAACTTGAGGATCATCTCCACATTGTTGGATGACTCCACAAGCATGTCCACCATCTGTTTGCCTATTGTTCCATTCACCACGTTACCTAAAGGAAAAGCATTTGTAGTTGTTTAAAAAATAAGCACTTTTGACAAAGCTGGTATCTATAATTAAGTAGATAGATAGATGGATAGATAGATAGATAGATAGATAGATAGATAGATAGATAGATAGATAGATAGATAATTCATCATGCAGAATTGGGCTTAAACATGAACCGAAATCACTGATTTAAATTCCCTCCCAGTCTATGAGGCCTCAAGAATAGATGGATAATTATTCCTAATCTAACATCTCAAAAGGTGATTAAAGAAACACTGGCCCTTAGCACGAACAACAATATGAACTAACTAGTACCCTCAGAGCTCCCAGGGACTAAAACTCCAACCAAAGAGTACACATGGTGGGACTCACGGCTCCAGCAGCATGTGTATAACAGAGGATGGCCAAGTCGGTCATCAATGGGAGGAGAGGCCCTTGGCCCTGTGAAGGTTCTATGCCCCAGTATAGGGGAATACCAGGGCCAGGAACTAGGAAAGGGTGGGGTGGTGAGCAAGGGGAGGGGGGGGAACAAGGGATTGTTTTAATTTTTGTTTTTTGGGTTTTTTTCTTATTTTATTTTATTTTTATTTTTTATTTTGGAGGGGAACCTGGGAAAGGAGATATTGTAAATAAAGAAAACATCTAATAAAATAAATAAATAAAAACGAGTAAGAAAAAAAAGAAACACTGGAAGAGCCTTGATCACAAAGTAATTAGGTTCCACACATAAAATCATATTCCTGGACCTGTGAGATTGTTTATCACATAAGGGTACTTATTGTTGTGACTGACAGCTTGAGTCCCCCTCCCCGTTTTCTCTTCTTTTCCTTCTTCTCCCTCCCTCTCTCCATCTCTCTTTTCCTCCCTTCCTCCAGCACTGTGTTATAATGGAAACCACCATCCTGTATCCCCTCATGGTCCAGAGTTTAGAGTTAGAAATGAAGAGATTACTGATAAGCTTCAGAAAAATGGGGTAATTTTCTAAATAGAAGTCCCACAGAAGACGGACTGTGTTCCTAGAACATGGAGTTCTATGAACCCCCAAACAGGTAGATGACTGGCAAGATGTCACAGATGTTGCTGTACCATGTTGGTGTAGATATGATGAAGAGCCTGAGGTAGGCTTCCAGGAATGCCTGAGGGGAATTATCTTAATTACATTAAGTGGTGTTAGAAGACCCATCTTACTTGTGGGTAGGACTATCCTCTGGGCAGGGGATCCTAGAGAAAGAAGCTGAGCATTAGCAGGCATTTGTTCATTGCTCTCTGCTCTCTCATTGTGGACACAACATAACCAGCCACTTCAAGCCCCTTCCACCTTAATTTCTCCACCAGGATACAGTGTGCCACAGAAATAACTGTTTCTCCACTAAGTTGCTTTTATCAGGAAATTTTATCATAGCAAGAAGAAAAGAAACTAAGACACCCAACAATGTATCAGAGCTGCTGGACATTGCTTCCTGGTGTGATGTCTTGCTACACGATGATACCAAATAAGAGCCCAAATTTGTCGGAAAAGACTAGAAGAGAACTTGAAAGTAAGTGCATATTTAAAGTCCTACCTTCTAGCATAGACAGCAGCATGACCACCATGTCCTTCTGGAGATCCATAAGTTCTTTTAAGAGCTCAATCTGGCTGGAATCCTGGAAACAATGTGTTGCATTTCAGAGAAGGGGAAGAGAATGTGGCAAGATCACATCAGTCTCACAGAGAACTTTCTGGTTGCAGACACTAAGCCCCTTAAGGCATTGTAGAACTATACAATGCCAAATATAAACACATGACTTACTGAAAATAAGTTGCTGATGAAGTAAAGGGCTTTCCTGCTCACTTTGATATGTGTTTGCTGAAGTACCTGCATGTACCTAACAGTGTGTAGAAGAAACCAAGTCCTGGGGATCATGCTAAGGCCGGACAAGATCTGTCTCTGCAGATTGGACAGTTTTCACTTGAAAGCGCAATATTTTTTCTTCACTCTGATTTCTTTCTTCTCGCTCTTTTTTATACATATTTATTTATCTTGAGAGAAAGTGTGCACATGTGTGCATGCATGTGTGCATGCTCATATGCCACTCTAAGCATGTGGAGGCCATAGGACAGTTTACAGGGAGTAGCTCTCTCCTTCCACCATGTGGAGCCTGGAGACCAAACTTGGTCTCCAGGCTTAGCAGCTAGTGCCTGCATCTTTTCAGTCACCTCTCTTCTGACCCTAACACTTGCATTTTTTTCCTGTCATGTGCTGGGCACCCATTACCAACAGGTATGTCAGACCATTCGATACCAGCAAGATGCCCTGCACCAAAGAGGGTGCAGGGATGAGATTTTTTTTTCTACTCATGCATCTTTAATTTGAAATGGGAACTGAAGGTAGGGAGTCAAGAGGTTATTTCTAACATCAAAGCATGTTCCTTTTTTATCTTTATAACCACTGTCTTCTCTTTGGCTTTCAGAAAGTTGCTTTCCTGGTAGTGCAAATGTCATCTTTGCTTGCGCGCGACCCTGTAAGAACTTTCCCTCCTTAACAAATTTATCACAAGTTTCAAATCCCTTTTCAGTATCCATAAGAGGGAAGAAAATCCCCAGGGAATGAAGAGCAGAGAATGAGTTGGAAGGCTGGGGCATGACAATGTCTGCCATCTCCTCCTTCCCATCTTTTCTTCTCCCTCTGTGCTCATGCATGAAGTGCTCTTGGTTTTGGCTTTGATGGTGGGGTGCCCAGCAGTAATGTATCTGCCCCAGCTTAACGGGAACTCTTGAGCTGTGCTGCTATTATGAGTTTTCCATAGCAAGGTTGGGAGCCTTAGGTGGTACAGCTATCCATAAGTAAGTCATCCAATGGGCTTTCTGATGAGGTAGTTGCTTTTGAGTCACCCATCCTTCTATAGGGAGCACCAATCCACTTGATGGTTCACCCAAATTGGAATCTGATAGAGTGCATTCTGTGGTTATCTGGTGCCCTCTCCATCAGGAACATAAGGTGCTTTTATTAATGGCTCAGTGGTTGAAAACACTTGCTGCTCTTGCCCAGAACCTGAGTTTACTTCCTAGCACTAATGTCAGGTGTCTTATTACCAGATAAAACTCCGTGGGAACCAATGTCTTTCTCCTGGACCTTGTGGGTACTTGCAGTTACACGTACATAGCCAACACACACACACCCAACACACCCAACACACACACACACACACACACACACACACATACAGACACACACTTTTTTTAAAAAAAATTCATTTACCTTAACTAGCTAGATATTTTATTTATGAGTTCAGTAAAAATAAAATGTTATTACAAAATAAAGAAATTAAAATCTAAAAATAAAATATTTTTGATATAGATTAAAAGACCCTTAGGGGAGTGATATAAAGAGATAATATCAAACTTATGGAAGCAAGTGTGGTTGGTGGTCCTAGTCCATGTTGTACCTACTCAGATAAAGGCACTGACTTACCTGAGACAGCTTCATCTGCATGTGTGCAAATACATGAAGGAAGCCTACAACAGCATCCCACAGCCTGCTGTGTGCCAGGCTCTGCTGGTTCCCAGTACAAGGACCCTGCAGCACGAACAGAGAGAAGATGATCATTTAGAATCATTTATTGGCCCAAAGAGACGTTAGGGAATGACGAAATTTAACTCTCTGTTCACATATCTCATTGCCAGCTCCTCATCTATGGAGACAGAGGCAGAAAATACAAGAGACATGGTAGGGATAAGTTGCCCAGACAGTTAGTGCTGGTGTTCATCCTGCAATTATCTAACTAAATGTACGTAAAAATGTCTCAGGGCTTGTAATGGTTTGTTTCTCTATGAATACTAACACACTGGGGACACTGATCATTTCTTCTATTTATAGGAAAAGAGGAGGGTACTGGTGATCTGGTTGTTCAGTCAAATCAATAGTTACTACCTTGTGTAAAAAGAATACATTAAACTACTGTGATGGCGAAGACCTGTGATGCCAACAGGAGGGAGGAGTTCAAAGGTCATCTCTGGACATTTAGTACCTAGAGACCAGCCTGCACTACATGAGACCCTTTCAGAAAACAAAAACAAACACCAACAAAAAAAATATGAAGATACGCTTAGGAGAAGAAAATTTTTTTCTTATTCGTAACTATTAATGTAGATACAATATTCACAAAGGAAACAACTCCTGGATGCTTTATTGTACAATTATTTAGCCAACAGTGTAACCACTGACAATTTTTAAATTAATATTGATCATTAATCTCATAAATCCTGAATTCAAAGGAACTGAATCTGTTATGTTATTTTTTTTTTTTTGGAAAGCTATTGGCTGAAAGAGCCCTAGGCTTTGGTCTCCCGTAGAATACAAACCAAGCCAGATCATTATAACATAAACTCAGTAGTCAGGGACAAACAAGCAAAGCAACCTCTAATTAGAGCCTTATTATTCAGCCAATTATATATTATATATTATATATTATATATTATATATTATATATTATATACATAAAAAGTAGTTCCTTAAAGGCATACTACATGTTACATGCATTATTTAAAATACTATTACTCCCAGAAACAAAGGATCAAAGTTCTCCCACCCTGTCCCCTTGAGGGAGAACTGACTCAATTGCAGGCTGGCTAGGCCTCGTTTATACATAGGTAACTTACTGAACTCACAAGTAGCTCTCACAAATACAATTCAATGATTATTAAACCCTTAAATCTTAATAAGGGTGAGGGAGATGGGTCAATGGATTAAAAAGGACTTGCATGAGTTTGATGAAGGTGGATTCAATTCATATTATCTACATTTAAAAGGAAAAAAAAGCCAGATTCAGAGGTGTAATCTTAGTCCTCATATATGGAGGTAGACCCAGAAGGACTGTAGAGAGCCTCATAGGCCAGCTAGACTGGAGTATTTTACACAAAAAAATGGAAACAAGAGACAGTGCCTTGCAACAAGGTGGAAGGCTGTGGTTACTTCTATCTGGCCTCAAAACGAAAGATCTGTAGTGTTTCGTTACTCCTGAAGTGGAGCTGCAATACACTAATGCGTGGTGCAGGTATCAGGGAGAAGAGACCACAAGATTCCCAGTGAACAGCAGAAAATCAACTTGGCCTTTGTTTAGTGACAATTTCCTTTGGGACATATTTAAGGTTTTAATTTAGAGTAAGAGTTTCGCATCACACTGGGCTAGCTAGGACTTGTGTGGGCAGTCCTGAGAAGACAACAGTTCCAAGCCCAAGGCTGAACACTCACTGTTCTCTTGCCGAATGAATATTGCAGCAAGCCATTGTTTTGGACTAAAACCAGCTGAAAATCACAACAGAGTCATTCACGGTAAGGTTCCAAGTTAACAAACTCAAAAGCCAAGCTGTTAAACTGACCTTCAAACCATCAGGAAAGAAAAGGACTTTAATCCTAAGATCTTGCTTCACTGGGAAGACAACTAAAGTGCTTCCTTAACAGGGTCCTGACACGAAAATCAAACCCAAGTCTGACCCTTTAGCCTGATGTTGATCAGTTACTCTTTGTAGATCACTTTGACTCCCTGGCCCTGAAGACAGGGAGCGTGACTAGCCTGCAATCTTCAGCTTCCTTGGCCCTTTCTACCAGCTCACTGATGAACTCCTTCTATTTTACCGAATGAAGTGCTGCCCGGTTTCAGAGTTGGGAAATAATGCTAATTATGATGGTGATATGACATTATGCGGTTTCACCCACGTACATCCCTTAAAGCTAAAAAAGAATGTAGTGTACATTCAAGAACCTGCTCACCCTTAGGCTGCTTGCTTCTGGGAGTTGTCAGCAAATCTAAACACAGGGTTTTAGATGTTCCTAAATTATTTCTGTGCACCTTCAGCCTCACTGTCTCTGGAATACTATAAACCATGTGTTGGCAACCCAGTTTCTCTTCTTTTTCTTTTCTCTCATATTTATTGAGTGCTCAGCAGTTATTACAGACCCCAGAAATGCAGCACCATGCAAAACACTCCTCTAGCGTCTTTCTCTGGTGTCTAATTGCACGCCTCAGTCTCATATTTAGTACAGATATTGGTAAATGAACCAAATGGCTGGGGAGATAGGTAAGAGGCTAAACGTGTTGGCTGCTGTATCTGACACTCTCTTCTGGCTTCCATGGGCAGCCACACGTACGAGACATAAATATATGAATCAAAATTAAGTATATATACAATATATTTAATTATTTTTTAATTCAACAAGAATATGGACTATATTTTAGGTGCAATATATTTTCTATGAACTCAATGAAAATTGGTTAAATTCTATCTATCTATCTATCTATCTATCTATCTATCTATCTATCTACCTATCTACCTATCTATCTATCATCTATCTACCTATGTACCTATCTATTAGTACTGGGTATTGAACCTAGAGCTAGGCATGTGCTTTACTACTGACCTACATCTGCCCTTTTTCCTTTTTATTTTAAGACAGGACCTCACTAACTTGCCCAGGCTGCCCAGGTTAGAACTCATTCTGCAGCCTAGGCAAGCATTGGATTTGAGAGCTTTCTACTTCACATCCTGGTTAGCTGGAATGACCGGTCTGTGCCACCAGGCCCAGTGAAGAAGAGTCTCTTTAAAATGGCTGTTCCTTTCTCTCTTTACACAGTGGAAATGTTTGGTACTTGCCTGGATGTACTCCGTGAGCGTGTTGAACACCTGCTTCGCCACTTGGATGGCTTTGGAAAAGTTACGCTGACCCTGCTCATCTATGATGTCCTTGCCAGAGTAGTACCAATAGAAATCACTAATGGACTCCTGGAAAACAGAGACCATGCTGTGGATGGGCATTAGCCAGTTCACACTGACCCGGCCAGGCTTGGACGCCAGCACGGAGAGATCTTAAATACAAAGTGGCAAAAGGAAAGCTGTGAATTAAACACTTGTCACCAGCAACCTCCCCAGGGCATGGCGTAAAGAACCCTGTTACCTCCAGCAACACCCCTATTGAAATAACAAGCAGAGGACTTAGCTCTGAAGACTGTTTTCTGACGACCATGGATTTGATGAATGGAATAAGTCAGGAAATTAACGTACTTGTCAGATGAGTGAGTTTAGATGTTTATAATGTGAGCCTAGTAAGTAGACAGGCCATGGAGCAATGTTTCAGAGGCTACAGATGTCTGCTATCCTTTTTCTCCAAAGAAACCAAGAGTGTTTCACCACAGTGAGTCCATAGCTAGGAGCTATGGTGCTCCTAACTTCTGTAGCTAAGGACCGTGGCTGGCCTGCTCATGATCACTGACAGCTGCAGACAGGCTCCTGTGACATTGATAGTCACAAATATGTTCCGTGTCAACACATTTGAAGAGGTCCTCATTGGCTAAATGGATAACATAATTTTGTGGAAGATATGGACTACGTTTGAGTTTGGTGACATAGTCTCAGAACTTGTAAGTATGTTTTCAGAAGTGCCTTTAGATATATTTGCTTCATAGGGGACTTTTCCCCTATTAAGGAGAGAAGGATGAGAAGAGGGAAGAAATGAAGTTAGGAGAGAGAGAGTGAGGTAGGGTGGGATGAGGGAGGGAGGGAGGGAGGGAGAAAGAAAGGGAAGAGGCAAAAGAAGGTATGAAGAAAAGAGCGAAAGAGAGGCAAGGAAGAGAGGAGAGGAGAGGAGAGGGCAGGGCAGAGGAGGGTAAGGGAGGGGAGGAGAGGAGAGGGGAGGGCAAGGCAGGGGAGGGGAGGACGGGGTAGGACAAGGGAACAGAGGGGAGAGAAGGAGAGGAGACTAAACTGGCCATACTTCTTCATTTTCAGAGGAAGATAGGCCTGGCCTGTGATGTCATGTTAAAATCCCAGATGTTGATGGTAGGAACAGCCTAAGACAAAAACCACAAGTTTAAAGGCTTCCTGGGATATAGAGGGAGTTCAAGGCTTAGAGTTATAACCCTGGTTCCAGGGAGAATTTCTAAAAAAGATATTAAGGAAAAAGCTGGAAGCTTAAATTTCTATGTCTCTTTCTTCTTTCCTTCCTTCCTTTCTTTCTTTCTTTCTTTCTTTCTTTCTTTCTTTCTTTCTTCCTTTCTTTCTTTCTTTCTTTCCTTCCTTCTTTCTTTCTTTCTTTCTTTCTTCCCTTCTTTCTTTCTTTCTTTCTTTCTTTCTTTCTTTCTTTCCTTCCTTCTTTCTTTCTTCCTTCCTTCCTTTCCTTCTTTCTTTCTTTCTTTCTTTCTTCCTTCCTTCCTTCCTTTCTTTCTTTCTTTCCTTCCTTCCTTCCTTCCTTCCTTCCTTCTTTCTTTCTTTCTTCCTTCTTTCTTTCTTTCTTTCTTTCTTTCTTTCTTTCTTTCATAGGACACTGAGAGAAATAAAACCTTTACAGAGCCACTGTCATGCACAGCCTCGTCCCTTTGGCTGGAACCTGGTAAACTGGTTAAATGTAATTAGAAGGTCCGGAGCATTTTTAAGCAACAAGGCATTGGGTTGAACTTTAAATCAGTGAAAATACTAAGACAACAGTAAAACTCAGCTTGGGGTGCCAGGAGGCAGTGGGGTGGACTTGCTTTTGTATCTTTGTATCTCGCTCCCCAGCGATGACTCAACTGAAGAAGCAGGAACAGGAACGGTGTGTCAAAGTGCTTCATAAAACAAACTAAATACTATTGACCTCAGAAGGAGAGATTACAAAGAGTACACATTAGAGAGAGAAGATAAGGGGCATCTAAGAATTATGAGAAGGTTGTAATCAAAGGTAAAGCCTACACTTTAGCCAGAAATCCACATGAATTCAAGCCCACTTAGCACTTCTGTGGTTGACCAGCTGAGCCCAGTGTCACCTGTGGCTGGCTGGTGTGACCACTTACCTGTACTCGAAGGAGGTAGTCCACGGTAGAGATAATGATATTAACTGTGGTGTTGTTGCCAGTCTGAGTTCTCAGGTAATTCTGAAAATCTACACAAAACCAAAATTCTTTTATTAAGAGTCCCCTCAGAAGTACACGGTGACCCTACACGTCAGTGATGCTACCAAACAGTAACATTAGGGTGGCCAAAGGCAGTGTCTGTCTGATGTCTTGAACATGAAGTCATTCATATCTCCTATAAACCTCAAGTTAACTCATGGTAGAGAGCCTGCCTTGTATGTGTAAGACCCCAGGTTCAATTTCCAGCCACATAAACGAAAACCAAAATGAGTAATGATCTCCCCAAACCTATTTCACAGAAGTTCAGTGCTCGGCTCCAGATTAAGACATTGCTAACATCTTCTTATCCCACATTCTGTAGATGTGGATACATAAGTGACCGAGGATGATTCCATCCTTGAGGACATAAAATGGATATTTGTTCAGGAACCTTGTGTTCTCAAGTTCTATACAAAAATGTTTGGAAGACAAAGGTGACATTGAGTAAGGAGTGGTTCCTCTCCTTCTGGAACTGCAGGCTGGCCCTGAGCTGGGTATAAAAACCAGGAATAGAAATAATCAAGCAACCATATACAAATGTATGCCCAAGGTCAATAAAAATCAGAAAAAAAAGATAGCCATCCACTTTACTGTGAAGCTATCGAATTCATTATTATTATTATCATCATTATCATCACCATCACCATCATCATCATCATCATCATCATCATCATCATCATCATCACCACCACCACCACCACTACATCCCTTGTTTTCACTAACATTACAATAATAGGAAGATCAAGCAAACATGGTACACTCCTGTTATCTCAGCATTTGGGAGGCAGAGGCTGGAGGAGGCTGGTTTACACAGCCAGTTTGGGGCCAGCAAGGTTACATAGAGGGATAGAGGAAGGAAAAGTACAGGGAGCTGGGGAGGGAGTGAGTAAGAGTAGAAATGGGAGAGGGAAGGAAACGAGGGACTGGGGAGGGAGAGAGGGGTAGATAAGATGGATGGATGGATAGATGGACGGATGGATGGATGGATGGAGGCAGTCAGGCAGGGATGGGGGAGGGAGAGAAAGAGGGAGGGAGGTAGGAAGGAAGGGAGAGAGGTAGGGAGGGAGGAAAAGAGGGAGAGAGGCAAGCAGGGAGGGAGGAAGGGGGAAGGAGGAGAAGCAGAGAGCAGGAGGGAGGCAGGGAGAGAGGGAGGAACAGAGGGAGGGAAGCAGAGAGGGAAGGAGGAGAAGATGAAAACCTATGCAATGATTTTTAAAGCATCAGTTCTACTTATCAACTGCCATGGTGCAGAGTTCAGTGCCTGCAAAACTGCTCAGGCATGCCTCACCAACTCAGAAGCTGAACCCAGTCAGAAGCCAAGGGTTTCTGCTGTCAGAGCAAAGAGCCTCAGTCCCTGGCCACCCTCAGCAGGAATCACACATCACCCACCTGAGTTATGCCCCTCACAAAGCAGCTGCAGGAATCGGAAGAGGTCACAGGTGAACTCATCATCCTGCAGAACCTTCTCTCCTGCGGGAAAGACAGAGGATGAACAGTGACTGTCCCGAGGTGCCCTCCCACTCACCCCCACCTCCAACACTTGCACATCCAGCTAGCAGCTTTCTGCATTCAGAACAGAACCAAGTCCCAGCCACTGGGCTTCTATCTGAAGCTCCAGGATCATGCGCTTGGCAGATAGATGTGCTTTTTCTTTATCAGAAAAGAACAGGTAAATCTTAAAACTCGGGTTTCTCTCTGTTAGAAGAAGCAGCATGGGTTGGCAACATTTTACAAATAACCCAAAGGTTGAACCTTCCTTCCCTGATACCTTGTGTCATGAATAGTAATGAACTCTACATCTTTTATAAATATTAGACTCATGTTGCTCTAAAGACATGACCATGTGGTTCATTGGCAAAGCCACTAACAAACAAAGCAGCACCTAGTGTTTCTTTTAATAAATACTAATTAAGAGATCTTCATGAATATTGTCAACTGCTAGAAATGATCAACCCATTTTAATTTTTCATCAGCTTGTCAACTAAGTAAAAAGGCAGTAGCTTAGGTGTCTCAAATAGAGATATGTCTAGTGGGGCAGTGTTTTCAGCGAATGGGGAGGATGGTCCCTGTGAAAGCCCATGAAAGACTTAGGGGCTCAGCTGAGAGCTGATCACTAGCAGAGAAAGGTAATGAGACAAGATAGCCAGCCCTGGGCAGAAGCCATATTGAATTATAAAAAGTACACATACGTCATGATTAATGCTGAAAGCTTAGGAAAGGGCTTGATCCCTTACCTATTTTACAATTCACAATCCCAGTTTCCTTCTAGACACAAAAGCACAAGGAAAGAAACAAACACAGTACAGCATCACACAAATGAAAACTGATTGTTAAAGCAAAAAAATGTTCAACTGGGAAAAAATGTCAATGTTATGAACACCTTCTTAGGAATGTGTATTATTTAGAAAGAAAAATGAGCAAAAAAAAAAAAAAAAGCTGCTTTGCCAGTGAATGGATGTACTAATGTATTTAAATAAAATAATAACTGTTCAGGCTGGGAAGAGTTTGGGTTGAGAAAGGACACTAGGCAATCAATGCTCATGGGCTCAGCTACGTAGATGAATGATCATGGAGACACGAGAGCTGATGGACTTACCAGTACGTAGTCTGTGACTTTCAAAGTGAGAGGCTTCATATAATGGTAGGGGTAGGAAGCAAAACCATTTTGGTAACTAATGTAGACATTGAAAAAGTATATATAATCATTGTACCTCTTTCCCTACTCACTCCCAAGAAATGATAAAATCGCCAAGCATACCAATCTAATGATGCAGCAAATTCAATGAGTAAGAGGAACCTCCACATATGGCTGATAAGTCCATTCCTCAATGCTTAGGCCCATGAGAGGAGAACAGTTTAGGCTGACAGACAAGCTAAACTCTCCATTGATGATTCTAGGTATCATTTTCATGAGCCATATAAATCAGAAGACTCTTCAAAATGATATTGAAGTCAAACGATTATGAGTTCATTCAGACATATTGATTCTTTCCCTGTGAGCCCATTAATTTTTTTTATTTCAGAAAATGAAAAACAGCATAGTATGTATGTATGTATGTATTTTTTCAATGCTCAAAATGTCAATGGCCTTGGGGAAACTATTCAGAAAAATTAACTC
Organism: Montemys delectorum; assembly: GCA_019843815.1. Classification (NCBI taxonomy): domain Eukaryota; kingdom Metazoa; phylum Chordata; class Mammalia; order Rodentia; family Muridae; genus Montemys; species Montemys delectorum. Next base: position 10,112 of record JADRCD010165084.1, on the reverse strand, counting down.
TAAAGTGACAACACTGAGGTAGTCCATTTGTGTGCCTAGAAGGCAATAAATTATAATCATACTTTCTTTATTGTTGCCACAGTGATGATTTCTTGACTACAAGCTAAAACACATACAAGAAACTTCATTTATGTATAAGCACACCACATACATCGGAAGAATGGGGACGAGGGGAGGAGGGGAGTGGATGAGCCAAGCCTCTGCTCACAATCAGTGATGCTAGGTATATCCCAGGATGCTCTGCTTCATGAACTCACTACTATTCAACTAAAATGCTGCCATTGCCCATGCTGCCAGTATGTGGCCTAGTAACAGAGACAGAAGATGGCTTTATGTCTGCAGATGGTGCACAATCAACAGGTCTGTTTTGTGTTATATGCAAAAGAAAGCTTCCTGTCAGATACAAGCTAATATTAAGTGATGAAATGGAGGAGTCAAATAGGGTCGAAAGTATTTTTACAGTCTTGGGTTATTTATAATGGTCCTGTGGGGGCTGATATGAATAATATGAAGCATATCCCTCTGCTTAGGATGTCCAATACACAGAGGGAACTGTTTAGATACTGTTGCGTGTGAGGAGTTTGCTCTTTGCCTCTTAGTTATTTCTATGTATAAGATGAGGCCACCATGTAGCCTGCCAACTGCTCTACATCCTCTATAGTATGCTTATCAAATGGGAGCATCGTGCTTGCCTGAGAGGTTGTTATTTGCCCATATTTAACTGTATTTATAGCTTAGGAAAATCACCACCCTCATTGAAAGGCAGCTACGGATTCATAATAGTTCAAATTTTCATTGTGAAGAAACTACATAGGCCTTATTCATTTAAAGAAAGAATGGAACAATGATGCCAATTTTATGTGACCTAATAAAGTTAGCACATGTTACTCCTACAGTTGATTTACCTGGGCTATACAACAAAGAGTATCTGTTTAAGTTCAACTAGACATATGTGCAGTGGTGGAGATGTGTGTGCCTGTGTCTGTGCATAACTAGGGATTATTCAGAATGACCGTGGCACCATTTGAAGTTCTTAGCCTCTTTCTGAGATAAAGCTTGGTTTGACTGCTGCTAATATTAATGGATAATTGGCAATACTTATTAATAGATCCATAAATTTTAGTAGCATACACAAGAATTCTATTTAGCGTACATATAAAAATAATTGAAAAGACACAGATCTAAAAGACTGGAGTTCCCATTGTTATAGGGTCCTGTTATATCAATATTTCTAATAATGAGTATCTATATCAAAGGAAGTTCCCCACAATCTCTCATTTAAATAAATCTCAGAAATGCCCCCATGATTATGGAGAAAATTAATTTCAAACTGATTTTTAGAGGACTTAGATATGTTTTGTGTGATATCAAACTGAAGAATTAATACTGAAGATACTATTAAGTAGTTAGAAACTTGGTTATTTCATTGCATGGGTTTAGTTCTAATATCACCTTTTAAGAAACTTCATCAGAACTTCTATAGTTATTTTACAATACAACTAGCAACTAACTTCTTAAAAATGGTTTCACATTTAGTGACCATGAGCTTGTGCTAGAAACAAGATTTCATTTAGACGTATAATAATATAAATTAAGTTGGTATAATCTGTTTTGCAATTCAGAAAACAACTTGGAATGTAGGGGACTCAACTAACACCATATAGTCATTTGCTAGTAAAAGATCTGAGTCCAGATCCAAATGTCTCCTCTAGACCAGGTGTCTTTCTAGTTGAACAATATCCTGACCATGAATAACCCTGAACTCTGATGAAGGAGGCAGGCAGAGAACAGTGTATTTCTAGATTTCGTGGTCTTTCTGCATCCACTGTTTCATCCCATCTAGACTTTGTAAAGTTAGCATCAGGAACTACTGAAATCTTTGACTAACAACCATCATGTATACTGTACGTTCTTCAGATTATGGACCCCAAGGAAACAATTTCCAAGATGTGGTTTAGGGAAAATGTAATGATTAGTTTTAACTGTCAATCTGACAGAGTCTGGAATCACCTAAAAGATGGATCTCTGGACATGCCTATGAGGAGGTTATCTTGATTACATCAAATGATATGAGAAGACCCATCCTGGCTGTATTCATAAAGTAGAGTGGAAACTATGTATAACAGTCCTTGTGCTCTGTTTCTTGACAAGGGCTTCAATGTAACCAGCAATTCAACACATCTGCTGCCTTGATTCTCCACCATGATGGACTGTGCCTTTGACCTGTGAACCAAAACTGAACCTTTTCCCCCTTAAGTTGCCCTGTCAGGATGTTTGATCCTGATAGGATCCAGAAGAGAAACTGATACAAGCAGGCTTTCACCTTGAATCTCCTACTTTGCTATGGAGAAAACCAAACTCTTTCCCTACTCATTTTGTGTTTGGGCAATCAAAATGGCTCAACCTCATGAAAGTGCTTTGAAATTTGGAGTGTGTTGATTGGTTTATGTCAACTTGACACAGCTCAAGTCATTTTGGAAGGGAGAGCCTCAGTTGAAAAAAATTACTCCCACAAGCCTGGCCTACAGCAAGCCTGTGGGATGCTTTTCTTTACTGAGGATTGATAAGGGTAGCCACAGACCACTGTGGGAAGTACTAGCCATGAGCAGATAGTGTTGGGTGCTAAACCTGACTGATAACCCCTCATAGGCAAGTAGCTGGGGAGCAATCAAGTAAGCAGCACTCCTCCATGGCCTCTGCTTCAGTGACTGCTTCTAGGTTCCTGCCTTCAGTTCTTGCCCTGACTTTCCTCAGTGAGAGAGTATGATGTGTGAGCTGTAGGTTTACAGGAACGCTTTCCTCCCTAAGTTGTTTTGGTCATGGTGTTTACTCACAGCAATAGAAACTGAACTAAGACAAGGAACAAATGTAAAGCTTCAGAGCTAACATGCCAGGTCATACAACCTTTTGAAACAGTGTATTTTGGTAGGCTGTATCTGTAACAATCTATACATGCCACAGAACACGTCTACTAAAATTGAATTAGTGAGAGACTGTGTATACAAGATGTTCTTATTTTGGATGCCAAGACACTTAAAAAAAAAAAAAAACAATAGTAGAGTGACTTGTTATTCATGTGAATTAAAGTAGCCACATGCAAATTTTCAAACTTTGGGAGATTGCTCCTCTTAAGCCAGAATGTTGGCATCTCGCTGGTCACTTTTCTCCCTGAAATTCTCACTGTTCTTCATAGTTTTTATTCATCAATGTTCTGGTTGATCTCCCTCTCTTCAGACGATCGCCTTCATCCACAACGTTGCCTCAAAATCCAAATGCGTCAACGTAATGAGAATGCTCTCCAGATAAACAGTTGCATTTCTTTAATGATGGAAAGTCTACTCTGAAGATGTCCCTACAATCTGTCATTATGCTGGCCACTGTCTCTGGAGGACCTATGATCTGCTGGCCATATTCTTGGGAGGACCCATGGTCTGTTTATTATAGCAGTGTTCCTGAGAAATCTGTGTACTTTAATGTCAGAGCAGTCCTTTAGACGAATTCTTCTCCAAGTGACCTTAGGGACTTCTTCCCAGGTGTGACATTTAACACTGCTCACAATGTTACTTATTTAAGATTCTGCTATGGTGACAGGAAGAAATGGAAATTTCTTGGCAGGGCAGAGAAGATCTTCCTTGGTTTTCCATTGTAAACTGAAGGCCTCCCCTGCCTCAACAAAAGGGGTTAGTTTGCATTTTCGACATTCTACAAGGCTAAATGACTGATCTAATCAGTACATTTGTCATTTGTGAGGAGTTAGAATGTTTAAATTCCAGAACCAAATTATTGTGGACTCCTTTAGCCCCATAAAGGTTACTTAACACCACTGTAATTATTAGGGGAATTCTTTGTGATGCACAGACAGACCACTGGCAGTCAACCAAAATGGCACCAGATAACAGCTGAGGCCTACAGCAGATATTTCCTCACCTTTCTGAAATTCCAGTAAGTCCACTCATATAGAGAGGCTGTTCTGTAATTGTTCGATTATATCTTTCTATAATATGGAATGCTCAATAATCATCTCTTCTCATGCTCAGGGCACCAGTCAGCACATTTCAGATATTCAGATTCCACTAAATGTTTCAAAGGTTTAAAAGGAAAGGTATTTGGTTTTATGAACAAAACATCAAAGTCTTTCCTAAAAGCAAGGGGAAGAATAAAGTATATAGGACACCAAGAGTCACTTGTGAGTGGAATTTGAAAAGAGAAAAAGCTAGCACATGACACAGCAATAAAAATACTTTATATAAGAATATAGCTAGCCAAACCTATGAGATTAAAAGAATCCTTTCTGCTTAATTAATTAAAAGTTAATCTTTGTTATTTCAACCTGAAATGAATTTGGCACTTTCAACAAATATTAAGACTTCGGGGCAAACAATTTTAAATTGAGCTGAGATTTAAAAAGTTTGTTTGCAGTTTAATGTTCATGGGCTATCTATTTTTAATCAAGCAAACTCTATAGAATCAGATCAACTTGAAAGTTTTATCTTGCTAGGACATCCACACAATGATCAAAACCAAAACACAATCTCTTCTGCTGTATTCCAGAAGAGTCTTCGAAAGAATAAAAACTGCATGTTCAGGCTCCAGGTGATAAGGTTTAAAGGCTTCTGATAAAGAACAAGCTAAAAGTCTGAGGATGGGAATGAAAGGCATTCATACAGGCATTGTCTATTCCTTCGTTTGTTTGTTTTTCTGAGACAGGGTCTCACTATGGAGTCCTGGCTGTCCTGGAACTCAGGATGTAGAGCAGGGTTGCCTCAAACTCAGAGATCCACCCTGCCTCTGCCTCCCAAGAGCTAGGATTAAAGGTATGCAAACCACTATGCCCAGCTGGTAGAATGCCATTTGTAAGACCATACAGGGAGGTAGAAAGGGCAATAATGAGACACCACACTGCCACTAAACACAGCTGCTGAAGGCTTTCTGGGTTTTATTTTGGTTGCTTTCTTTTTTGTTTATTTGTTTGGGGTTTTTTTTTGGTTTGGTTTGTTTATTTGTTTGATTGGTTAGTTTTAATTGGGAGGTAGAGGTTTTTGTCAGAATGGGAAACATTTAGTAGAGAGCAGGAACAGCAGAGGAGGCGGGGGCAGACATGGCAACAACTGCAGTAAGAAAACAAGAATGCATAGCATTAGTCCAAACTCCTGATATAAAAAACTGAAACTAACCCACCTTTCCTATAGGCATTTTCCTCATTGGATTAGGAATAGCACCAATAACAATAAAAATCTCAAAAGAGAAAAAAGAAAAGTAAAAGAAAAAGGAAGAAAGATGGGGGGAGGAAAGAAAAGAAAAAAGAAGAAAAGAATTTTTTGAAGCTTCCATAAGAAGTGAAAGAAGAAAAGAAAAAAGAAAAAGAAAAATGGCTCGGCTCATGGAATTCCCACCAAAGTAAAGCAGCACGCCCACATTTCGAGCTTGGCCTTGCAACACAGCCCTGTGATATCCACTAGGTCAGGCCACCTTCCTGATTCATTTCTCTCCTTACCTATAGCACTCTGCCTGCAGCTTCCCTTACTAGAGGGACTCTGGGCAACAGAACCTCCACTCGTGTGAGTGGGTGAATTTTGTAACTGTGGTCATATGATCTCCACCAGGGACAGGCGTCACTCCATGAAAACAGTGTGTTAGGCTGAGAAGATGAGCGCTGACCATTGCTAACCCAGTGCTGGGCCTGTGTGGTGTGAGCCTCGAATGGACGGTGGAGATTTTTCAGAAGGATGTCCAATATTTCCTTCTCCACAGAGTTGTGAGCTTTTTCCCCCACTTTTAAACAAACTGATGGGCTGAGCACAGGAATAATGGACACACACCCAAAGTGAGTGATTACAAAAACTCTTAATGTAGGCTGGAGACTGCGTAGTGCTTTCGAAGATCAGGGATCAGTGGAATGTTCCAGTATGTCTCTTGGTTCAAAAAGTCTTGTTGACATACTAAACTCCACTAAAAGTAAATAAATAATAAGTACATTTATGGCCCCACCATCATTTTTTCCTCATTCCTGCATTGCCCTTCAGAAGTTGCAAACACTGTCTCTTTGAAGATGAAAATGGTAACACTGAGTTGTTTTTTGTTTTTTGTTTTTAATTGAATCTCAAGGATGAAAATTAGCTTTGATACCAAAGGACTTTTTAAATTTGTCCTATTTTTAAAGGGAGAGAAAACAACCCTGTAGACGGACCTTCTGTTGGAAGGCCAGTGGCAGAGTACACTTGGCTAGTCATAGGTCGCTACTCCTGATGTGTGCAGACTGCCATGCACTTGCTACAGTCATAAAGCCACAGTATGTTCATGATGGACACCCCACAGGGACATGGGGGCATCCATCCTAAGACTCCTTCATTCACACAGTTGCAAACACTGGGCCCTTGAGGACCATTGTGTAAATGAAAGAAATACAAGAGAACAAATTAAAACAATGTTATTTCAATCTTGTGGCTCCTTCATATCTTGTATATGAATAGTGTTCAATTTGACAGAAATAAGACAAAAACAAACAAAGTTTACAAATGTTAAACAAAGTAACAGGATGCAGGATAGACAGGAAGTAATCTAGTGACCAAAACAGACAATAAAAAGGAAAACAAACAAAACAGTCACTACCAAGTATGTACACACAGGTAACCCCAGAAAAAAAACAAATAACCAAACAGCCGCCTGGTTTTAATAGTTACCACGCTCATGAATGATGACTGAGGGGAGGAAGGAGGTACATATGACAGTGGAGGAAAGAAAAGGAAATGGAGAAAAGAAAGAAGTTGAAAGTAGGCTTTTTGCTTACTATTTGTAATGAAATAGAAGAGTGATTCATTAATCCAGATAACTTGTGTGTGATATGAAAAATAATGCAGAGACAAACCCACCTCTTAATGAGAGACCAACATAACGCTCGCACCCTAGTGGCCACTCTCATGGCTTCTCTGATTGGGAACTAAAACCTCGCTCTTCTAATTCACATCTGGCTGACCCAGGAGGAAGCTCCCTGTGTGTCTTTCTTCCATTTGTTGGAAATGATTAATTTTTTCTACTTCCTGTTTTGTTTGTTTGTTTGTGTGTGTGTGTGTGTGTGCGTGTAAGTGAATGTTTTCATATGTGCATGGGTGCAAATACATGTGGAGGCCTGTGGTTGATGCTGGGAGTCATCTTTAACACCACTTCCACTTTATTGATTGAAGCAAGGTCTTCCAGTCCAACCCAGTGATCACCTATATGGCTTGTCTTACTAGCTAGTTTTTTCTAGGAGCCCCTGGCTCTCACTTTTGAGGTTAGAAATCCAGGTATGCTACCATGCTCACTCAGAATTTGTGTGGGTTCTGGGTATCAAACGCTGGTCCTGACACTTGGGAGGTAAGCACTTTAACCAATGAGCCTTCTCCCAGGTGCCTGAGATGGATAGAAACAGGGAATGAAGTTGATGAATTAGAATTTGTTCAGGGGCTGAGACCTTCTATAATAAGTGCAGGAAGTGGCAGGGGGAGGGACTAAATTAACTTCAAATTCTGACCTGGGGAGTAAAACTTTGGATAAAAAATTCATTTATGTTTTGGTATTGTACAGTTGAAAACTACCCAGGACTCTGAAATACTAGAGGCAGGCAGGGAATTGCCTTGAGGTTTCTAATACCCCTTTGTTCTCCCACAGGGCCCTGGGCAAGAAAATATCAGAAGTTTTAGAATGGTGCTGGTGATCCATTGGACAGGAGGAAACTAGATTACACTACCAGATGGCTTGAAGGTGATGACTGGACCTACTTATGAAATCAGCACAGATTAAATATCATACAAGTACATAGGCTTTGCAGGATCACAATAAGTCCCAGAGACAAAAGGCAGGGAAATTTTCTTTTGGTGAGAACAAAAGTACACAAACATAAAAATATTAGTGCATTCAACAATACTTCAGGATGGCTGGGGAAAGCTACAAATGACAGCTGGGACAACAGTTTGTTGGTTTGAAATAAAATTAATCCAGGAAAGGATGCAGTGTTCCAAAACTAACTTGGCTGCCACTGGGCCAAAGTCTAAGTGAGATCAAGCAGACATGGCAGAAAGTAGGCAGGGCTCCATAGACACTTAAATGGCTTAAAAATCAGATGTAAAAAGATAAAAAGCAATTGAAGCAAAAAAAAAAACGAAGATAACTGTTCTTAAAAAATATTCCTAAAATGAATAAGGCACCACTTCTGCATTCAGGGCATTATGTGGCAATCATTCCATTGAAGAGGAATAAGCTTGTGGTGGGGCATGTCTGAATAAAGCAACGATAATTATTCAAATATAAAACCAACTCTTTTCTTTTTTTAAATCAAACAAGATCTGGACTTGAAGAGATGAGAGATGGGTAAATGCGGGAGGGGAAGAGATTGAAGGAGATGAATGGGTGCTTGTCCTAAGGAGGGAGAAGGTGAATCTACAGCATTTAGACCAGAGACTGTCAAGTACTATTTCTTCTCTTGGGCATTTTTATTTTGTTGATAATTTGTCAACAAGGGTCTTTATCTCTTCTTACTCTTTCACCTCTTTGGGACTCACTAGAGGGAAGGGCATGGAGAATAGTGTCAGCATTGATGTAGAACAGAGGTTTGAGAGATGTGGCCCGTGTGGACTTTCAAATGAGCTCCTAAGCATGTTACCTAGCTCCCTGCTTGAAAATGTACTTGCAAATGAGTACATCTAGGGGAGAGCAGAGACAGGAGCTCTTTCCATTGAAGTGATCAATACCTGATCCTTCCTCAGTCACCATCCCAAGTCCTTCTGCTTTGTTTTGCCTCTCAAAGGCATTCAGGTCCAGCACACTACAATAAAAAGGAAGAAGACATGCACAGGGCAAATAAGTCATTTTCTTTGTTCAGGACAGCCTACACAACTAAATGCCCTCAGATAGGCACTCCATGCTAGCATATGCTGAGAGCATTTCCTAATCCTCCGCAGTCTATACTCATTTTCCTAGAGGCAGACCAACAAGTCAGTCTCCCCAGAGCCCACAGTATATTGACTATGAGAAAGTCAGTACAAGGCTCATAGACTTCAGCTCAGAGAGAACATTACTCTTAACAAATGTGCAGAAATACAAGGTTATGCTTCCACAATTGGAACTGCTTGTATTAAGCTTGCATCTGGTCTGTCAGTCAAAGGTTCTCTGAACATTTCTAAATAGTGTAAAAAACAGAAAATGGCAATTCCAGTAGAATAATTGAAGATTACCATTTAAAAAATGAGAAATGATGCCAGGCAGTGGTGGCACACACCTTTAATTCCAGTACTTGGGAGGCAGAGGCAGGTGGATTTCTGAGTTTGAGGCCAGCCTGGTCTGCAAAGTGAGTTCCAGGGCAGCCAGGGCTACACAGAGAAACCCTGTCTTGAAAAAACTTAAATTAAATAAATAAATAAATAAATAAATAAAATAGAGGAATACCCTCATTGAAAATGGTCCTCAAAATTCCCAAATTATACTCAATAGAATTTTTCTGTTTTCCTTCATCTTAAAACAAACTAAAGCTGTTAAGGCTTATTTTCAAGTATGGAGAATGTACTTCATTCTCAAAGCCACATATTGAAGCCCACAGACTCTAAAAATATCCACTAACATGGTACTTAAGACATTACTAACCCTCTAAAATCTAGACAGGTGATAAGGTACCATCTGCCCATCTCTTAAAGTCTTTGTTCACCAACAATTCTGGTATGTCTAATGACTGTCTGCCACGCCAAACAAACACTCTGAATTGTAGCTACTGAGTAAAGCAGGAACAAGCACACATCCTCACCTGCAGGACTGCATGAGGCCTGCCAGGCTCTGGAAGAAGCCTACATCCTTTTTCTCCTTCAGGTAATCCAGCATCTTCTACAGAAACAGAGAAGCCACATGGCTGCTGAGCACAAACGTGGTTTTAACTCTTTAAGTAAAGAAATATACAGAGACTCATAACTGGTCCAAGTACTGAGAATATGTGACTTTTGGACACTCAGCCTTCAGTGTGCTATCTCTGCCATCCCATGAGGGAACATCACAGATGAGGGCAGAGAGACCTCGGGAGCTGTGGAAAAGGGTGGAATATTGTAGAGCACCATCTCCTGGCTATGTGGTGTTGTATTCTAGCTCTCATC
>JADRCD010165083.1:26075-40850 GCA_019843815.1 Montemys delectorum | reverse complement strand
GAGGAACTTTAGATATTAAGTTATAAAGGAGGCACAAAAAACAGAAGAGTTTTGAAGTTGTATGTTCTGCTGCAGTGTTTCTCCTTCCTTGGGCATGAATGGTATTAGGAGAAACCAAGACTGAGAAAGAAGATACTGACTGAAAACACATAGTTGATTTGTGGAAGAATAATTTTATTTTCTTTATTATAATCTTGACAAGTCAAGATTATACAGATTGGTGAATTAGATCAAAAATAAGTTAATGCTGTCACATGAGAAGTCTGGGGACTGCTTTTAAACAAATCACCTAATTTAGTTCACTCTTCCAAATCAAGTACATAGTGTTGTTTATGGTGCTGTCTTTACGCTTTGAGAGTAATAATTCCTTCCACCTTCCTTATTTCACTTGATAAATACTAATGTCGTTTTATGTTTCTACTGGAGCTTGAAATTAATAGAGTTTTATACACCAGTTTTACCAATTATGTGAGCATCATGATGGTGATCATGCTTAACTAATGTTGAAGCATAGCATGGAAGTAGATTGCACTGTTGGGCAGGGTGTGCCATTTAACAAATGGATGTGACTTGCTGCAGAGATACAGGGTGGTTAGTCTCCTTCCACTCTCATCCTGGGATCACTGGCATCTCTCTCTATAGCTTCTGGAAATTATATTCCATAGCTCCAATCTTCCTTCAGCTCAGCCCTGCATCCTTATTGCAAAATATACATCCGTGTGGGACGTCTTTATGTGAATATAGACTTTTAGAGTTGCTGAAGGCTTTTGAATCAAATCAAAGTGTTTTGAGATACCAAGAAGGGGTTTATCCAAAGAGGTGTATACCCATTAGCAAATGAGGTCAAACTCTGGCCTCACACTCATGATCAATAGTTCAGACTTCTGTTCCATAGTTAATAAATGTATTTCCTGGAATGAATGTCTTATCTTGTTTTTAAAGGTAGTTGATATCCATGTCAATGATTAAAACAATAGAGGAAAACTAAAACTGAAAGTACAAATATTGTAATTCCACAATTTAGAAGCAAAGTGTTCTAAGTTCCCTGCAATCTCTTCAGGGCTTTCCCTGTGAGGATTTGAACCTTTCATCCTAGAGCATCACTCAAATCAAAATGACTACCAAATGGTACTCTTGAAGTAGCATTGTGATAGCACATCTGCACAGATGTGAAACTACATTTTAACATTTTATTCTGCTTAAGTATACTTTTACTACCAAGACATTCCACTATGTTACCTATTTTCTACATATATTAATTCACTTTACCATTATAGTGAACCACAGTGATATCTTTAAATTTCTTGCAGAGCATTATTATAGTGAAGGATGCAGGATAGCATTCTAACTTTATATTTTCCAAGAAGAAAATTAGTTACCAAGCTTCTTACACAATAGCCTTTTTCTCGAACACTGACATGTTGGTGCCAAGTATCCAGAAGTTCATATTCACAGATAAACCTTAGAATTACATTGTCAGTTCTATAATTTCTACCCCTTGGGACTTGGTTGAATGTATAGATTTCATTTAGTGAGGAAACCAACCTCTTTACTGTATGTCTTTCCTAGTTAGGAGAAAGGTGTCTTTCCTAGTGAGGAGAAAGGTGGCATCCTTGCATTTATATGTGTCTTCTTTTATCATCTTCAGTAGGTTGACAGTTTTTCTCATTACACCTTCTGCACATTCTTATTACTTATTTCCATTCTGGGTTGATATAGGCGGATAAACATGATTTATTTATATTCATTTTTAGCAGTCTTAAATATTCTTCATTTTTCTAAGTGTTTGGAATTTTTACACTGTACAGTAACATCAAAATAATTATTCATTATTCATGTCAATATATTTCCATTTTAAAATCTTAAATTTGCTATAAAAATATACATTGCAATGTTAAGTGGCAGCAGTATTTACAAGCATTGTTATCTTCAAATTTTAATGGAAATTTTATTCTATCACTTAGCACAATGACTATGTTAAGCATACACTGAATTAAGTATGTGCCTTGTAACATAACAGACAGGCCATAGTTTGATCAAGTCATGTGATATATATATATATATATATATATATATATATATATACACACACACATACACACACACACATATGTGTGTGTATGTGTATGTGTGTGTGTGTGTGTGTGTGTGTGTGTGTGTGTGAAGTGGCCACTGAGTAACTTTTATCTGTAGTCATAGAACATGTCCCAAGCTGTTATAAGCACAGATAGAACATGAACAAATGAGAGTAATTTGTAGGTTGAGTAAGGAGATATTTTTTACTGTACCAGCTACAAATTGCCATGATATGCTTTGTTGCTAAAATCTAACTGAGAACATTTCACTTAAAATTAATTGATGAATGTGCCTGTGATCAATGACTCCTTCATTAATTCAAATTAATGTAGTGAGTTACTCAAGTACTTTTGAGAGCAGAGCATGAATTAGAAAATCATCTTTTAACATATTGCAGAAATGGTGAGTAAATGGGCAGGGGAGGTACAGGGAATCCTCCTACCTAAGTCTGCAGAGTTCGAAATGAAGGAGGCTAGCAGAAGCTGATAAAAGTTGGCTAAACCTGGATTTGAAACTAACAAAGCTGTATATCTTGTGAAGTGTGTTTAATTATGTAGGTTCACCTTCACATATCTCATTCCTTAAGGGAGCAAGGGATAAGTCCATGCCAAAGGGCAGAGAGATACATTTAAAGGTAAAGAGTGAATATATACCTTTATAGTGCTTTCCAGAAGAGAGTCCCAAGGAAGTGTTGGAAGTGTTTATTTGTTCTGTGTACTGTGTGTAGGCAAAGTGCACACACTGACAAGTACTGCCCAAGAGATGGAAGGAATCAGATATTGAACAAACCTATCATTCTGGAAGGAGCCAAGTTTCTCAAGTTGAAAAAAGTCTCCAACACCAGAAAAGGCAATGAAAAGAAGTGAAATGGAAAGGTCTGGGAACCATTGATGAAGGACAGAAGGATATTACAGCAATGCAGCTAAATATGCTGCATTTGTGAAGAAAAGAAAGTTATGTTGAAAATCATCATTTCAGAAAGATCTTTGCTACTTTGAAGGGAAACACAAACTTGACCTGAAGAAGAAACCCCGTCGGAGTTCCTGAATTGGTTGGACTTTATGTTCCACCTCTTCCTCACACGTATATAGCAGTGAGCACTTTGGGGATCTAGTTAGTGATATGTTTCTTATTACCAAATACTTCAGGATATGATCCATGTGACATTAACTCCAATTATAGAAACAAAATGCCTGGTAACCTTTAAGCAGTATTGGTTTTGGTGGTAAAGATATTCAATTGTTACCCCATATAATTTTCCTGGAGCAATTGGTATTCTTTGCAACTTTTTTGCTAACTTGAACTTAAAGAAGTCCTGCAGTAGACAAAATCACGGAACCACCACAATGTTAGGCACAAACATGAGGTGTTTGTGTTTGCAGTAGGTTCCAGTCAGCTTCCACCTGCCCGTAACTGTTCATCCTCATTGTGTTTGTTATACTTCACTGTGCTGGGAGGGCAGCCTAGTCATGTATGGTTCTGGATTCTTCCCATGTACCTTGTTAGTTCATTTTAATTCTGGAAGTGGGCTTTATTATCTATACTTTAAAGTAAGGAGCTGAGTACGGGAACAGAACCAAAGGTCAAGAATTTAGTGCTTGTCATGTTCCAAAGTTCATATTTCTGTTCACTATCTCAGTATATTTCTTTGCTGGCAGATTATAATTCTATTTTTTTCATTGTCTTTTTTTTCAGGAAAGAAGAACTGTACACACAGAAACTACATTGCGATTATTTTTCACTTTTAAAATTATTATTTTTATTGATTTTGCTATACATATATACATTCACACAGACTTCATTATTTAAATCAATCGGAGAGGCATGACTACTTTTCTAGGTACTGACATAGTATTACATTTATAATAAAATTATATAAGCATTTTCTAAAAGGCATGCAATCAATAATAAATTTTGTTTTACTATTAAGTGTATTCTGTCAGGTACATGATATAGCTCAGCTTTGGTCACAGATAAAGTATAGATGTAAGAGTATGGTGTCTGGACTAAGAGTATTCAGAAGTTTTAAAGAATTTTGTTGTAAGGTGCTGTGAAAAGCTGAAAGATTGATCTGGGGTTGGCAACTGATCACTTGGGACATTGGTTCCATTAAGGAGGGCAAGTAAAGAAATGATGAGATTGAATGAAAACTAACATTGAAGATAAAAATGAAGATTGTGGACACTAGTGGATAAAGTTGTGTGAATCACTTCAAATACAAGAGTATTAATCATTTTGATTTGAAGATGTAGGTAGGTTTACAAAAAGACCAACTCAATGTTTTCAATAGCTAAGTCTCATCAGGAGGAGCTATTTCATGAAAAGTTTGGTTTCAAGGTGACATATGGTGATTTCAAAAGTAGGTTGGATAATTTAGGCTATGAAATGTCAGCATATAGGTTGTCTTTCTAAACAACAGGGACTAGAACCTATGTTATATGGCTATGTACTGGTTACTTTTTACAGCTGTGATAAAACACAAGGACCGAGGCAATCCATAGAAGAAAGAGTTGGTTTGGTTTTGCAGGATGATAGCCCATAATGAATGAGTGGAGGTAGCATGTTGCAGGAGGCTGGATTAGCAGCTGAGAGACCATATCTCAGTTCACAAACAGAAAGCTTAGAATTGCACTAGGTATGTTTCAAATTTTATGAAACCTCAACACCCACCACCAGTCACATATTTCCTTCAGTGAGGCCATATTTCCTAATCCTCTCCAAACAGCCATCAGCTGGGGAGAAATAGTATTAACATTCCTGAGCCCTCATGGAGGTTGTCATCTCATTCAAGCTACCATTGTATAAATGCATACTTAGAAAGATCGTCTCATTCAAGCTACCATTGTATAAATGCATACTTAGAAAGGTTGTCTCATTTAAGCCACCATTGTATATACATACTTGTTGGGGTCATCTCATTCAGACTACTACTGTATAGATAAATGCTTGTGGGGTCATCTCATTCAAACTACTACTGTAGAGATACATACTTACAAAGTCTTCTCACTCAAGCTACCACAGTATAGATGTATATTCTATTAAAGATAAGTACTTGGATTCTCTTTTTATGTGAAATGTATGATAAAAACCCTTTAATAAAGCTGATAAGGTGGGTGATAGAAGTTGGTTTGCATAAGTCTCAAGGGGAAGGATAAAATGAAGTGTAAGCACAGTGAGGTGACTTTGGACTTCAGAATGAGGAACATAACACAGGCTTTGTTTTGTGAAAAATGTTTAACACATGAAGGGATAGGAGTTTTGAGTGGAGAGAAATGGAGAAGTGTTTCTACAGAAACAGGCAATGTGAGTGCTCCAAAATGATAGACCAGTCAACATTCTTAGTTAGTGGAGATCCACCAGGATAAATTCAGGATAAGTTCAGGATTTCCGGAGCTTGGCCTATGAGGGTGACTTATTGTGACCTGGGAGGCAAGAGTGATGGATATGATAATTACAAGGCATCTGGGTGAGGAATCTCAAGGGAAAGAAGGGTTAGGAAATGAGCTGAGAGAGGAGCTCTGTTTTGTCTTGATGGCTGAGTGGAAGTGGCAAACTGATTTTTTGACAAAAAAGAGATATTCCTAATTCTGTTGGCCACGTGGGACCTTGTCACCTGACAGGCATAAGAAGGATAAGGCTTGTATGAGGTCAAACCTTGAGAATCTCAGAATTGAGAACAGCAGGAGTGCATTCTTTACTTGCCTCTACCTGTTCTGGACCAGGTAACCAGGACACCTCACTGAGGAACATGGACACAGTCACAATAGCATAAGCACCTGGAGTTCTCCACGATAATGATGCATCTAAATAGACCCCAAGCATTCAGTCAACAAGCTTCCCTTCTGGGGCATTCCTTCTCACAAAAACATTTCATCCTTGGTTCATCCCAAATAAAGTGTATGTATTTACAGCCAGCACTAAATAAACTAGTATAAACAAGGAAGGATCATCTCATTAAGGATTGCTGCAAAGAAGGCCTTTGTCTCCTTGGGTCCTTTCTCTAGCTTCTTCACTGGGGGGCTGAAGGGTTTGCAGCCCCTTAGGAAGAACAACAATATGAACTAACTAGTACCCTCAGAGTTCCCAGGGACTAAAACTCCAACCAAAGAGCACACATGGTAGGACTCATGACTCCAGCAGCATGTGTATAGTAAAGGATGGCCAAGTCGGTCATCAATGAGAGGAGAGGCCCTTGGCCCTGTGTAGATTCTATGCCCTAGTGTAGGGGAATGCCAGGGCCAGTAAGCGGGAGAGGATGGGGTGGTGAGCAGGGGCAGAAGGGAGGGAACTGGGATTTGTTTTGTTTTTTTTGTTTTGTTTTTTTTTTGTTTTGTTTGTTTGTTTTTGGAGGGGAAACTGGGAAAGGAGATATTGTATGACATGTAAATAAAGAAAATATCTAATAAAAAGTAATAAACATAAATACACCAAAAAAAGAAAAAGAAAAAGAAAAAGAAAAAGAAGAAAGCCTTTGTCTTAAAGAGCCTCACCTAAAATTCCACAGGAAGGCCTTCTCTCCTCCAGCCCCTTTGGTACTTTTGGTACTCAGTCCAATCAGACTGAGTTCTGCCTGATACCAATGGTGCTCAGGTACGCAGAGAGGTACCACCCAGAGAGGAGCAGGAACTACTTTCGACTCTCCACTTCAGACTTTGCCTGCCTTCTCACAGGTCTGAGCACCCCAGTGGAGAAGTATGGTGGGATCAGACATGGTTATGTGAGTGTTCCAGTCGGAATCCTAGCTATAGACTAGGGGAAGCTTGTGAATGTCACAGGGGGAAGTAGGCTCCTTTGTATAGAAAGCTGATTTTTGATAAAGACACTGCTTAGCACTCCAGCTCTCATGGGGGTCTCTTCTTTTCTCTATTTTATTTATATTTCTATCAGAGTAGTACAACTTGAGTGTGGGAATGAAATTGAGCGAAGATTGCATTGATTCTGTGATGGTGTTTTAAGAAAAGTGTAACCAGAAAAACCCAAGGAGAATAATATAAATGTTGGCCAAAATAAAAGGTACACAACGGTGACTGTGGTTGCTAATCCTGTCAACTTGACTGGATTTAAGAATGCTTCTGAGTTTGTTTGTAAAAGCTTTTCTTGAGTCAGTAGGTCATAAAGCCTCTGACCTGAAGACTAGATATGCTCCTTAATGGATTCAAGGTGGAATGACAATATTGGTGGATGGATGATGAGTGATAGGAGGTTGAACCTAGTTGGGATATGTAGGGTCCTGGGATGTATGTTTCAGGGGGACAGATCCTGCCCTGACCCTTCTCTGCTTTCTGGCCAGCCTTGTATAAAACTTTTTTTGTTCCACCACACCTTTCTCACCCAACTGAAATGACTCCATGAACCCAAATGACCCTTTTTTCTTCTCAGGCATTTTCTCAGGCATTTGGTCATGTGATGGAATAAATAACTAGTATTCTAGATCAGATAGACCAGAACAGTAATCAAAGCAACAGAAATGCCAACATCAATTAATATTTCCTGTCAGCAAAACATCATCTCCATCTGTCTCCAGGTGATAACAACTCACAAAGGAAAAATTAGTTTTTCCTGTGGAGTCACACTGGATCTACAAACCACACTTAAGAGCAGATTCCATGCCCAGCTGTAGACAGCCAACACAGAATGAATTCAATGGTATTTTTGTATATTTTTTTGTCTCATAATATTTCATCTGGGCACTTCTTTTGACCTTAAAAGTCTTTTTTTCTATATATGGTTTCCAGTTTTGTGTCTTATGGGATTCCTGTATGTGTAAATGCATGTGTTTTTAGTGTCTCTGTGTCTTCTTTGGCTTCTTTCCATGTTTGCATTGTCCTCTTCTGGTTTGCTTTATTTTATCATATTTTATGTATTTGCTATTGTTTATTTATTTAGATACTTGCTTGTTTCCTGTTGAGAGAGAGGAAGTGTGTGGGTTTGGGTGGGTGGGGGAATCTGGAGGAGCTAGAGGAGAGGAAACAGTAATCAAGATGATTCTATGAATAAAATCTATTTTCAATATATATATACATATGCATATATACACAGATATGGTCACATCCATACATGCAAACATACACACATACGTACACATATACACATATATATTTTTCTGTGCCAGGAATTGATAAAAGTTGTGGTCAAAGAACAGAAGTGGAGGAGCCTTAGCTCCATGACAGAGCTTCCAGCTTCACTGATAATCCTGGAGCTATCTCTTGTGTTTCCTGAGCTCTTGAACCATAACCAGAGGAAACTGAGGTGTGCAAAGTATATCCCAGATGTTGAAGACTTTATATACACAACAAAATGTGAAGCACTTCTTTTTTAAACTGTATATTGATAGCATCCTTAACTGATGGCATTTTGGTTCTCTAGACTCTATTAATCTTTAGGGCCCCTGAAGCAAAGTTCCACACGCTTAGTGGCTGAAACAACAGATGTTGATGAGCTCACAGTTCTAGAAGACCAAGACCGAACCATCCCTTGTCTGCTAAAAACCTCCAGCTAAAAACCAATGTGGATAAATTCCACATAATTCTTTTACATTTTAAATTATGGCTCCTAGAAACCTTAAAATTACTCCGTGGCTGGCATGGTATAGCCATAGTACAGTGCTTTCTCACAGTACCAAGCATGAATGGAGCATTTGCTCATATGTCGGCACTGTGGTAAAACTCTTCCACGCATTCAATGATTAAATGCTAGAAATCACCTTACCAAATACAAGTGCACAGGCAGTAGCAGTCAGTATCTGAGGCTAGGTCTCCTGACTCTGAAGTCAGGGTGCTGCTAGTTTCCCGGAGAGCTGCTTCATTAAATATTGCCACAGTGGGGGCAGGCCTCCGCCTAAATGAGCCGTGACTCCCAAAGAAGTCCTTTTCTCTTCTCCTGCCTCTCTGGTTTTCAGCGTTTGCTCCCAATAGGATTGAGTCCTGCTTGTTTCTACCTTGAAGCTGATGGAAACAGAGCAGAGACTCGGAACATGCAGAACTTGGAGAGTCTTCTGGAAGGGTCAGGAGAAGGATTGAGGGAGCTGGAGGGATCAAGGAGATCATAAGAAGACCTAGAGACCCTGGGTGCATGGGGGCTCACAGAGACTGAACCGTCAACCAGAAAGTATTCTTGGGCTGGACCTAGGCCTCTTACACATCTGTAGCCGATGTGCAGCTTGGTCTTCACGTGGGTCGTCCAACAATTGGAGTAGCACCTGTCTCTGACTCTGTGGCCTACCTTTGCTTGGCCTCAGTGGGAGAGGGTGTGCCTAGTCCTGCTGTGATTTGATGTACCAGGGTAGGTAGGGGCCCATGTGTGTGTGGGCTTCCTTTCTCCTCAGAGAATGGGAGAGGAGTAGAGGGAGGGAGTGCAAGGGTGGAACTCGGAGGAGGGAAGGGAAGGGGGCTTCAATCAGGCTATAAAGTTCATAAATAAACATACTACTGGGGAAAGAAAAGGAGCAGAGAAGCCACCTGGAACAGAAAGCAGTGAGGAGTTGAATTGCTGAGGTTGTATTGTGTGTCTGTGAGTATGGATGGGTATATGCCAAAGTGGAGAGGACTAGGACGTTTAAGTCATCGTTTGAGTCTTTAAGCATTTTGATTATTTTCTGTTTATTGTCATGACTCATAATTTAGCTATCACATCATTATGCATTGAAATAAAGACGATATTAGATAAAGAAAGGAAACCTTCATCAAAAAAAAGTTGACATATTGGTAACTATTACATAACATAAGCGTCCACGTGAGAGCAGCCCTGAGCTTTCTGCACGGCATTTGTCTGGCAGGCGTATGACGAATAAATGTAGTGGAGACCTCTGGCTAGGTCATCCAAAAGAGAGCACACAGTGCTGACGATTAACAGGTTCACAGACAGCAGGATGTGACCCTCTGCATTTGACCCTATTATTAAGATGAGCATTTCACATGCCTATTTAAGACAACAGGTTATCTTTGAACGCATTTTTCAGCTGACCCCTTTTGCTTCCCATTCTGCTTGCAGCAGTGGTGGTGATGCCCTGCTTGACCTCCTGCTTTGGAAAGCTGGCCTAATCATAGGCCGGTATCTCAAGCTCTCACACTCATTACCCGTTTCTGTGGAGGGCATGCCTCCCACAGGTTGCCCCTTGGTCAGAGTATACAATGTGTAAGGGAGACTGAGAGAAATCTCTATTTAAGGGAAGTGGGACTCAGGTGCCTGCTGACTCTGGCTTTCAGGGGCCCTTATCGCCTGGCCTATTCTCCTTTAACCTGCACAGTGGACTATATTATACTTTATAACCTTTCCTTCTCTCATTTACACTGATTAAGCTTATGTAATGGTCTGAGGGCTGCCCCAAATTGTCCAGACTCTTGTTGGCTCTTGTTGGCACATCTCATAAAGTACCCTTCTGAGTTAATCAAATCCTATTATGGCACCTCATTCTTTGCCATGGGCATCTCCTCTACAGCACGTACTTGAAGTGATTGTAGAAACAGCCACAAGGAAGAATATACACTTGGGATGTTTCAAACCACTGCTGAGAGTCTGTCATCCTGTTCTCTGATTACACGTCAGCCAGCAAAATCCCAAGGGCCTTTAATGTTGCTCAGATTGTTAACTCAAGCACAGTCTCTAGTGAAACCTCACATTTATTTACTCAGAACTGAGTCTCTGTTCTTTGAACTTCTGGATGAGTGTGTATACTGGTATGGAACATCCTTTGTACAGGGCTATTCCAATTCCAGGCTTTCTCCTTTCAGCCTTCCTGCTCATTTATCAAGCGTTTATTGCAAATTGATTTTATGTCAGGTTTGATCTTAGACTCTGAAGTCCATTGCAGTGTGCTAGACATAAAAATTTATTTATTAAAGGAATAGCATAATTTCATCATCTTGTGAAAACAAAAGTAGACATTATCTTTAGTCGCATTAATGTTGGACTTTCTTGTGAAGTGAAGAAATACATTAAGAGTTATTGAATAAAATAAAATCTAAGATAAAATCTGAAATTGTCACTTTGATATATATTACACAATAAGAAAGCCAGCTTTACTTTCATTTCATCTTTTATAAATTATATATTAAATTATCATCCATTGTAATTAGAAGGAGTGAAAATATTTATGAAAGAAATGACATAATCAAATAGTATAATATGTTGGGTGCCTGTGTGTGTCTCAAAGTATCTTTGACATCATTCATATATATAATGACTTTTCTGCTGTCAGACAAAAATTTACAAGGTATCTTAAGTTTGTAATCATTTTTATTGTTTTATTTTATAAATATGACATGCTTACTGTGAAACAGAAAATATAGGCTTACAAAAACATTAAATGTGAAGTGCTCCATATTTTTGAGAATTCTTTTATTTGTGACACATTTGCTCTATCCTTCTGCCTTTACCTCTGTCTCCATCTGTGCTAGGCATTATGCAAGAGGGCTTTGGAGACTGTGAACTAAAGGATACATTGTGTTGCATCGACACTTCTGGGACCTGAGATACAGTAGCAAGTCAATCAAGTGTGGGAGCACTGAAGAGAGGCCACTTGGGTGTCATCTGTCCTTTACTTCTTTCTTTCTTTGGACACAACCCATTACACAGCTGAGATGGGTTGCACATCTCTGGGATGGAGCAGTTGCAACAAGCACCACAGATGTTCCTAGAAATTGCATGAGTGTCTTCCTCAGCACAGAATGTGCTGGGTTACTGCGTTTATTGTCCTCCTCATTGGCCCTTCCTGATAATTACCCGGAACAGTAGCCTACTATAAAGGATAAGGAACCCTCAGTGCTGCTACTTTACATTAGGCTGACCCATTGCCTTTGGGATTGTACCTAGCACTCACATTTACAGGCATCGTGGACCATTTTGCTCACAGCATGTCACTATGCTGGGCGTGTGTGCAGAGATCCACAGGCAAAGCAAAGGCTGGCACACCTCGTGCCCACATCTGATGCCCAGCCTTCTCAAATGGGTCCTGTTATAATTCACCTCTCTTATATTCACCTGTTCACCTTAACCACACAATCTAAATTATGTGAATATTTCCAGCCCTAATAAATGACTAGAAACCTAATGCTGCCAATTACTTAGTGAAGTCTATACAATCAACAAATTTAAATCTTCATTTAAAAATAATTAAAGACTCACAGGTAGTCATAAATAGAGAGCCGAGAGTCCTATAAACCTGCCACCTGACTTCTCCTGGTTGATGACATTTTGCATAATGTGATGTAATAACAAAGCCAGATGAGTGGGACATTATGGTTTATTGATTTCAGATCCCACTCAGTTTTCACTGACGTCCTTATGTGCTGATCTGTAGAGTGTTATGTGTGTGCACACTGGTCAGTGTGATTTGATTATTTGTCTGGGCTTGAATAGACAACACCATAATCAAGACACAGTACTATTTTATCATTCCAAGGGAATCCTTTTGTAATCCTTCTCTATAGACTCACCTATCTTTCACCTGTGCCTCCATAAAATAAATCTTTCAGTCTTCTTTAATTTTATCTTTATCATCTTTATGAATACTTCATCAGATTTTTGTAACTATAACAGACTACACAAGAATATTAATGTATAAAGAGAAAAGGTTCCTGTTCAAGCTGGTTGTAGGGTCTCAACCCAGGATGTAGTTGCCTAATTGCTCTGTATGCCTTTCATTTCATTGTTTTTTCAAATTTAATTTTAATTTTTTACTTATTCACTTTATATCCCACTCACTGTTCCCCTCCTGGTCACCCCCTCCTACAATTCTTCCCTGACCCTCTTCTCCTTCTCCACTCAGTGGTAGGAGCCCCCTGGGCTATCTCCCATCCTGGCACTGCAAGTCTCTTTGAGGCTAAGTGCTTCCTCTCCCACTGAGGCCAGACAAGGCAACCCTGCTAGAAGAACATATCCACAGACAGGCAAACAGCTTTTGGGATAGCCCCCACTTCAGTTGTTCAGGACTCACATGAAGAACAAGCTGCACATCTGCTACATCTGAGTGGAGAGGCCTAGGTCCACTTTGTGCATGTTTCCTGGTTGGTGGGTCAGGCTCTGAGAGCCCAAAGGGTCCAGCTTAGTTGACTCTGGTGGTCTCCCTGTGGACTTCCTTCCCTTCAGGGCCCATGATCCTCGCTCCTGTTCTTCCATAGGAGTCCCCAAACTCCATCCATTGCTTGGTTGTGCATGTCTGTATCTGTCTGAGGCAGCTGCTATGTGGAGCCTCTCAGAGGACAATATGCTCCTGTCGGCAAGCATACCAGAGAGTATCATTAATAGTGTTAGGGATTGGTGCTTGCCCATGGAATGGGCCTCAAGTTGGGCAGTTATTGGGTGGCTGTTTCCTCACTCTCTGCTCCAACCCCTATGGGAGGCAGAGCATCATGGCTGGAGAACATGCCAAAACAGCCTGATGCTCCATTCATTAGGCAGCACTAAGGTAGCAGGGGAGGCTAGGAGCACCTTGAGGCATACACTGCCAGTACCTATACACTGTTCCCTTGGCCCCACTCTGAGAGTATCCACAGCCTGCCAGAGGCTCCACTCAGAAACTAGTCCCCTCACATATGTGACTTTTGGGGAGACATCCCAAATCCACTCTTTAGCAAACATATTCCAATTAAAATTAGCTTGGCCCGTGGTTTCACCTTTTTTTTTTTTTAATGTAGGAAAGCAAAACAAAAGAGAACATGTCAAAACAGTACAAAATGGTGTTTCAAAACGCTGAAAAAAATAAATTTGCTTGAGAGTATGAAGTACAATGAATGTATTTGTTCTTTTTAAACTTTTAATTAACACCAATAAAAGCAATTTTAACTGCACCTAAGAGCAATGGGAGATATTCACTCCCAGTTAGCTCTAAATTCATATTAGTCTCCAGGGAATGTAAATCCAAAAAGAATGTTGAAAATACGTAGAATAAGATTCTCATGTACTTTTTAAATGTAGAAAGCTGGCAAATATTTGTTCCTTGGAAAATTATTTTCTTAATTTTAGCGAAATTATTAAATCCCATGATGAAATTGAGAGTCACTTTCAATTACCATGGTGTTTTGCTGTCTAGAAATTCTAAGCAGAGACTGCCCTTCAAAGTCATTATTAATACTGAGTATATTTCTAACATTGCTGAATATTCAGTAAGTCATTTGATATAAATTCAAGTAATTCAAATGCCGGGCTGAGTTCACAGTAGTGATTTACGTCGGTAAGAGTTTTATGTGTGTGCATTATTAGTTCCCTGACTTCCTTAATATATAAAGGTTATAAAAAAAACATTTCCCAGCTATGAATTTTAGCATTTCATCAGGTAAATGTAAATACTGCAAAGATTGCATGCAGCTTTAAGATTTCTGCAGAAATGGTCAAAGATTGATTCAGTTATTCAGATTATGGACACTTGCTTTTCCTTAAATGATATTTGCAGTCTTCTCACTTTCAGAATGACAATGTATCTGCTGACTGTTCCCATAGGGTTGTGCAATCTGCTAACTGTTCCCGTAGGGTTGTATAGTCTGCTGACTGTTCCCGTAGGGTTGTGCAGCTGACTATTCCCGTAGGGTTGTGCAGTCTGCTGACTGTTCCCATAGGGTTGTGCAGTCTGCTGACTGTTCCTGTAGGGTTGTGCAGTCTGCTCACTGACCGGGTTGTACAGTCTGCTAACTGACCGGGTTGTGCAGTCTGCTGACTTACTTTGGGTTGTACAGTCTGTTGACTGACTTTGGGTTGTGCAGTCTG
>JADRCD010165083.1:9777-25059 GCA_019843815.1 Montemys delectorum | reverse complement strand
CTCTCTCTCTCTCTCTCTCTCTCTCTCTCTCTCTCTCTCTCTCTCTGTGTGTGTGTGTGTGTGTGTGTGTGTGTATGACTAGTTGCTTGAGTTCCTGCCTTCACTTCCCCTTGATGATGATGGAATGTAGATTGAATTTATAAGCTAAATGAATATTTTCTTTCCTTATGTTGATCTTAGTTTTTTTCCTTTTTAAGAAGAGATTGCATAAATATCCATTTGTCTTTTGTTTATGGCAACCATCCCAGTATAAGTTCATTTATTTGAGAACTTATTTGTAGAATGATCCACTGATGAGATTAACATTTATGAATTGGTCCCCTGTCAGTATCTCTATAAGCTATCATCAACACAGCAACTTTTTCCAGTGCCGTTTCACATCTAAACTACAATTACGGTGGAATTTGGGTGTTCCATGCAAGCTTGATTCTTAATTTATATATGAAAGCACACAACTTTACTAATTTACCTAGTGTCAATCAGTTTGGTCCCAGACATAAAAATAAAGAAAAAAATAAATATATATGTATATGTATGAATATATATGTATGTATAAATATATATGATGTATACATGTATACATATATGCATATATATATATTTATTTGTTTTCAGTTGACAGAGGATTTCATTTTTCAAGTATTTTTTAATTAGATATTATCTTTATTTACATGTCATATGATTTCTCCTTTCCCAGTTTCCCCTCCAAAAACAAAAACAAACCCAAAACAACAAGAACAAACCGCTGTTCCCTCTCCCTCCCCCTGCTCACCACAACAACCTCTCCCTCTTACTGGCCCTGGCATTCCCTACTGGGGAACAGAATCTTCACAGGGCTAAGGGACTCTATTCCCACTGATGACAGACTTGGCCATCCTCTACTATACACATGTTGCCAGAGCCATCAGACCTACCATATGTACTCCTTGGTTGGTGGTTTAGTCCCTGGGAGCTCTGAGGGTACTAGTTAGTTCATATTATTGTTCGTCCTAAGGGATTTCAAACCCTTCAGCTCCTTCGATCCTTTCTTTAACTCCTTCATTGGGGATCTTGTACTCAGTTCAATGGATGGCTGTGAGCCTCTACTTCTGTATTAGTCGGGTACTGTTCAGAACCTCTGAGGAGACAGCTATATCAGGCTGGCATGCCCTTACTTCAGTCTCTGCTCCATAGTTAGTCTCTGCAACTTCTTCCATGGGTATTTTGTTCCCCCTTTTAAGAAGGAATGAAGTGTCCACATTTTGGTCTTCCTTCTGGAGTTTCTTGTGGTTTGTGGATTGTACTTTGAGTATTCTGAACTTCTGGGCTAATATCCACTTATCAGAGAATGCATACCATGTGTGTTCTTTTGTGATTGGGTTACCTCACACAGGATGATATTCTCCAGATCTATCCATTTCCCTAAGAATTTCATGAATTCATTGTTTTTAATACCTGAGTAGTACTCCATTGTGTAGATGTACCACAGTTTCTGTATCCATTCCTCTGTTGAGGGACATCTGGGTTGTTTCCAGGTTCTGGCTATTATAAATAAGGCTGCTATGAACATAGTGGTGCATGTGTCCTTACTACATGTTGGAGCATCTTCTGGGTATATGCCCAGGAGTAGTATAGCTCAGTCCTCTGGTAGTACTATGTCCAATTTCTGGAGGAACTGCCAAACTGATTTCCAGAGTGGTTGTACCAGATTGCAATCCCACAAGCAATGAAGGAGTGTTCATCTTTCTCTACAACCTCTCCAGGATCTGTTGTCACCTATGTTTTTTATCCTAGCCATTCTGACTGGTGTGAGGTGGAATCTCAGAGTTGTTTTGATTTGCATTTCCCTGATGACTAAAGATGTTGAACATTTCTTTAGGTGCTTCTCAGACATTCGGTATTTATCAGTTGAGAATTCTTTGTTTAGCTCTGTACCCCATTTTTAATAGGGTTATTTGGTTCTCTGGAGTCTAACTTCTTGAGTTCTTTGTATATATTGGATATTAGTCCTCTATCAGATATAGGATTGGTAAAGATCTTTTCCCAATTTGTTGGTTGCCATTTTGTCCTATTGACAGTGTCTTTTGCCTTACAAAAGCTTTACAATTTTATGAAGTCCCATTTGTCAATACTTGATCTCAGAGCAAAAGCTATTGGTGTTCTGTTCAGGAAATTTTCCCCTGTGCACATGTGCTCGAGGCTCTTCCACACTTTCTTTTATATTAGTTTCAGTGTATCTGGTTTGATGTGGCAGTCCATGATCCACTTGGACTTGAACTTTGTACAAGGATATAGGAATGGGTCGATTTGCATTTTTCTACATGTTGACCTCCAGTTGAGCCAGCACCATTTGTTGAAAATGTTGTCTTTTTTCCAATTTATGGTTTTAGCTCCTTTGTCAAAGATCAAGTGACTATAGGTGTGTGGGTTCAATTCTGGGTCTTCAATTCTGTTTCATTGATCAACCTGCCTGTCACTGTACCAATACCATGCAGTTTTTATCACAATTGCTTTGTAGTACATCTTAAGGTCTGGGATGGTGATTCCACCAAAGGTTCCTTTATTGTTGAGAATAGTTTTGGCTATCCTGGCTTTTTTGTTATTCCAGATGAATTTGGAAGTTGCTATTTCTAAGTCTGAGAAGAATTGAGTTGGAATTTTGATGGGGATTGCATTGAATCTGTAGATTGCCTTCGGTAAGATGGCCATTTTTACTATATTAATCCTGCCAATCCATAAGCATGGGAGATCTTTCCATCTTTTGAGATCTTCTTCGATTTCCTTCTTCAGAGACTTGAAGTTCTTGTCAAACAGATCTTTTACTTGCTTAGTTAGAGTTACACCAAGGTTTTTTTATATTATTTGTAACAATTGTGAAGATTATTATTTCCCTAATTTCTTTCTCAGCCTGTTTATCCTTTGTGTAGAGGAAGGCCACTGACTTCCTTGAGTTAATTTTATATCCAGCTACTTTGCTGAAGTTGTTTATCCAGTTTAGAAGCTCTCTGGTGGAATTTTTGGGGTCACTTAAGTATACTATCATATCATCTGCAAATAGTGATAATTTGACTTCTTTCTTTCCCATTCATATCCCTTTGATCTCCTTTTGTTATCTAATTGTTCTGTCTAGAACTTCAAGTACAATATTGAATAGGTAGGGAGAGAGTGGGCCTTCTCTAGTCGCTGATTTTAGTGGGATTGCTTCAAGTTTCTCTCCATTTAGTTTGATGTTGTCTACTAGTTTGCTGTATATTGCTTTTTACTATGTTTAAGTATGGGCCATGAACTACTGATCTTTCCAAGACTTTTATCATGAAAGGATGTTGTATTTTTTCAAATGTTTTCTGAGAATCTAATGAGGTAATTATATGTTTTTTGTCTTTGAGTTTGTTTATATAGTGAATTATGTTGATGGATTTCTGTATATTGAACCATCCCTGTATCCATGGGATGAAGCCTACTTGATCATGATGGATGATCATTTTGATGTGCTCTTGGATCTGGTTTGTAAGAATTTTATTGAGTAATTTTGCATCGATATTCATAAGGGAAATTGGTCTGAAGTTTTCTTTCTTTGTTAGGTCTTTGTATGGTTTAGATATAAGAGTTATTGTGGCTTCATACAACAAATTGAGTAGAGTATCTTCTGTTTCAATTTTTTGGAATAGTTGAGGAGTACTGGTATTAGGTCTTCTTTGAAGGTTTGATAAAACTCTGCACTGAACCCACCTGGTCCTGGGCTTTTTTTGGTTGGGAGACTACTAATGACGGTTTCTATTTCATTAGCAGATATGGGACTGTTTAGATCTTTGATGTGATCTTGATTTAACTTTGATACCTGATATTTGTCTAGAAAATTGTCCATTTCATCCAGGTTTTCCAGTTTTGTTGAGTTTAGGCTTTTGTAGTAGGCTCTCATGATTTTTTGGATTTCCTCAGTGTCTGTTGTTATGTCACCCTTTTTATTTCTGATCTTGTTAATTAGGATGATGTCTCTGTGCCCTCTAGTTAGTCTGGCTAAGAGTTTATCTATTTTGTTGATTTTCTCAAAGAACCAGCTCCTGGTTTAGTCCATTCTTTGTATAGTTCTTTTTGTTTCTATTTCCTTGATTTCTGCCCTGAGTTTGATTATTTCCTGCCTTCAACTCCTCTTTGGTGAATTTGCTCCTTTTTCATCTTGAGCTGCTGTCAAATTGGTGGTATATGCTCTGTCCAGTTTCTTTTTGGAGGCCCTTAAAGCTATGAGTTTTCCTCTTAAGACTGCTTTCATTGTGTCCCATAAGTTTGAGTATGTTGTGGCTTCATTTTCATTAAACTCAAGAAAGTCTTTAATTTCTTTCTTTCTTTCTTCCTTGACCAAGTTTTCATTGAGTAGAGTGTTGTTAAGCTTCCATGTGTAAGTGGGCATTCTATTATTTATGTTGTTATTGAGGAGCAGCTTTAGTCCATGGTGATCTGATAGGATACAAGGAATTATTTCAATCTTCTTCTATCTGTGGAGGCCTGATTTGTGACCAAGTATATGATCAATTTTGGAGAAGGTAACATGAGGTGCTGAGAAGAAGGTATATCCTTTTGTTTTAGGATAAGAAGTTCTATAGATATCTGTTAAATCCAGCTGTTTCATAACTTCTGTTAGTCTCACTGTGTCTTTGTTTAGTTTCTGTTTCCATGATCTGTCCATTGCAGAGAGTAGGGTGTAGAAGTCTCCCACTATTATTGTGTGTGGTGCAATGTGTGCTTTGAACTTTAGTAAAGTTTCTTTTATGAATGTAGATACCCTTGCATTTAGAGCATAGAGGTTCAGAATTGAGAGTTCATCTTGGTAGATCATACCTTTGATGAATATGAAGTATCCCTCCTTATCTTTTTTGATCACTTTATGGTGAAAGTTAATTTTATTCAATATTAGAATGGCTACTCCAGCTTTTTTCTTGCGACCATTGGCTTGGAAAATTATTTTCCAGCCTTTTATTCTGAGGTAGTGTCTGTCCTTGTCACTGAGGTGGGTTTCCAGTATACAACAAAATGGTGGGTCCTGTTTCCATACCCAGTCCGATAGTCTATGTCTTTTTATAGGGGAATTGAGTCCAATGATATTAATAGATATTAAGGAAAAGTAATTGTTGCTTCCTGTTATTTTTGTTGTTAGAGTTGGAATTTGGTTCATGTACCTATCTTCTTTAAGTGTTTTTGGAAGATTACATTTTTGCTTTTTCCGAGATGTAGTTCTCCTTCTTGTGTTGGAGTTTTCCATTTATTATCCTTTGAAGGGCTGGATTTATGGAAATATATTGTGTGAATTTGGTTTTGTCATGGAATACTTTGGTTTATCCATCTATGGTAATTGAGAGTTTTGCTGTGTATAGTATTCTGGGCTGGCATTTGTGTTCTCTTAGGGTCTCTATGACATCTGCTCTTGATCTTCTGGCTTTCATAGTCTCTGGCGAGAAGTCTGGTGTAATTCCGATTGGCTTGCCTTTATATGTTTCTTGACCTTTTTCTGTACTGCTTTTAGTATTCTTTCTTTGTTTTGTACATTTAGTATTTTGACTATTATGTGGTGGGAGGAATTTCTCTTCTGGTCCAGTCTATTTGGAGTTCTATAGGCTTCTTGTATGTTCATAGACATATCTTTCTTTAGGTTAGGGAAGTTTTCTTCTATAATTTTGTTGAAGATATTTACTGGCCCTTTAATTTGGAGGTCTTCACTCTCTTCTATACCTATTATCCTTAGGTTTGATCTCCTTATTTTCGTCCTGGATTTTCTGGATGTTTTGGGTCAGGAACTTTTTGTATTTTGCATTTTCTTTAACTGTCGTGTCAATGTTGTCTATTGTATCTTCTGTGCCTGAGATTCTCTCTTCTATCTCTCGTATTCTGTTGGTGATGCTTGCATCTATGTTTCCTGACTTCTTTTCTAAGATTTCTAACTCCAGAGTTGTCTCTGTTTGTCATTTCTTAATGGTGTATACTTCCATTTTTAGATCCTGGATGGTTTTGCTCAATTCCTTCACCTGTTTGTTCGTGCTCTCCTGTAATTCCTTAAGGGATTTTTGTGTTTCCTCTTTAAGTGCTTCTACTTGTTTCCTCATGATCTCCTGTAATTCTTTAAGGGTTTCTTTGTTTTTGTTTTTGTTTTTGTTTTTGTTTCTTCTTTAAGGGCTTGTACCTCTTTACCTGTGTTCTCCTGTATTTCTTTAAGGGAGTTATACACGTTCTTCTTAAATTCCTCTAGCACCATCGTGAGATATGATTTTAGATCCAAATCTTGCTTTTCTGTTGTTTTGGGATATCCAGGACTTGTTGTGGTGGGAGTACTAGGTTCTGATGAATCTAAGTTGTCTTGTTTTCTGTTGGTAAGAGTCTTGTGTTTGCTTTACACTGTCTGTTGATCTCTGGTGTTAGATGTTCTTGCTGTCTCTGACTAGAGCTCGTTCCTCCTGTGGGTCTTTAAGCCTGTGTCAGCACTTCTGGGAGATCAGCTCTCCTCTGGTAAAACCTGGATGCAGATGGCTGTGGATCAGTTGTCTGTCCTGAATCCTGGGGTCAGAGCACACCCTGAAGACAGGATCTCCACTTATAGGAAAGGTGCAGAGAGGGCTGTGGATCTGTTGTCCCTGCTAGGTGTGGATGGAGGTTGAGAGGATCCTGTCCTGGGTGCTCTACCTCTTGTGAGGCCTGTGCCTCCTGGCTGGTCCTGCCTTAGAAAGTTACCGAAGAGAAAATGGTGGATCTCACCCAAGTCCCTGGGTTAAAGCACTCCCTGAAGGCAGTCTCTCTGCTTGCAGGGAAGGGGCAGAAAGGGCTGAGGATCCACTGCTGTCACCCCTAGGTGTAGATGGAGGTTGAGAGAATCCTTTTTGTCTGCCCTGACACTTGTGATGCCTGAACCTCCCTCCCGGCTGGTCCCACCTTAGAAAGTCACTGGAGAGAGAATCAATATGTTAATTATAGAGTTCCAACTATTTTGTTTTCAAATATCACACTCTGGTAGAGGGTTGCCTCACAGAAACATGTAGAAACTTACTTGGCAATGAATTGAAATAAAGTAATTTGGATGTGTCTTAAGAAACTGGTTCAGGGAAGAAGAGTAACACTATAGTTGTTTACATACTACAGGAATTTTTATTTTAATAATCTCATGTCTGTTACTATTAATGGGTTTATCATGTTTATTTCTGTGAAGTTAAGCAAAGATGCATTGTTTTAAATCTAATAGATTGATGGGTATTATGTTTTGGAAAACTGACTGTGGCATTTGTAGGAATAAAGAAAAGACACAGATGGAACATGTACAGAAAAGCTGGGAATGGGTGGGACTTGCTCACTCTGAGGGAATGGCCCCTACTACATAACAATCTGAAACCTCAGCATGTTTGTGATGGGTAGCACAGTGAGAGGGGTTAGCTGTTAGCAGTAAGAGATCTCTGGGCGGAGCATCCTTTGGCTGTCAATGTCCAGAAGAAGAAAAGACGGTTGATGCTTTTTGTGTGCTCTGTCAACACTCACCTATGACCAGATGACAAGGGCAATTCTTGTAGTCTTACCTGGGGAAGGTTTTGTCAATTCCCATGGGGTCTGAGGAATTGGGGTCCTTGTCAATAGTACACATGCACTCATGACTTTATTTGCTTCTTCCTCATCCCCTCAGGGCATCCTCAGCTCCGCATAGATGGGCTGTGATCTTGTTGTTAAATCAGAATATCTCATCAGTTTTATTAGCATTGGTCAAAGAATCCTTTTCTCAGACATTTTTTCTCTAAAGAATGAAATATCTATAGATTAGGTAGTAAATAAACTAAGCTGAATTCTATTGAGAATGAATTAACACTGCCATATTGACTATATAACAGTGAATTTCTTGATCTCAAATGATCTGTTTTGGATTTTTAAAGGACCATCTTATATTGTCTTTTGCAAATTATACCCTTTGCAATAAATATACTTTGCAGGTATCTGTCAGTTTCTAAAATGTCCTTAGTAAGGACTCCTAATTCAGATAATTGATTCTAAAGTAGAAACTTTTGATCCAATTATCTACTCAGATTGACCTTTCTTGTGAAACACTGCTTGAATTGCTCTATCCAGCTTATGTTTAATTACAGTATCTGACTCTGTTTAATTATCAAATCTGAGTAATGGTTAATGAGCTCCCATGTTTAATTACTGCATCTGACTAATATAATTATGCTTAAGTAATCTCCATCATTATCAGCTGGGCTCCCTGAGCTCCGTGAAGTCAGCCCTCGGCTTCATTGGCCTGTCTTTATCTGGTCCACACACACTGTGTGAGCCTCAGCAATGCTCTCAGAGCTGTCAATGTGTCCAGCTGCCTGGGAACTTGGTGCTCTTGTTCTTTTGACTTCCTTCCTTGACTTTGATATTTTCAAACAAGTTCATGACACATGCCATGTGAGCTACAGAACAGTCTTCCTTGTTTTCTCAAAGACGTTATGGCCCCTGCTCCTCTTATTGCCGGTACCACTATACTTCGTGCTACAGTACATTTTACCTGTAACCTTTGCTTATTTAATTGTACACCTCCATATCTAGGGGCAGTTTATCATGTTACACTCAGCACTATGTGATGAGTGAATAAATAAATGAATATAAATGAAAGCATGATTCAGTTTATCAATCATAATTATGAATAGACATTCAATTAACAGTCCTTCATACATATAGGTGTTTTTTAAAAAGCCATTACATTAGCTCAATGATAGAAAAGACAAATGACATGAAAACTAGAAGATGACAAAAGTAAGTCAAAAGGCAGGAGTGATGAAGTAGAGAGCTTGATGAAGACTGTCAGGGCAATAGAAAAATGAACAACTCATGGGTTAACATTCTAAGCACAGTGTTATGCTCAGGGGTCCACTATATTCTTGGAATATAGGGGCAGAGGTGGCCTCCAGATAGATATCTATGGGAGCATCATATCATAGTCCTTAGATTCCACCAAACTGTGGGTCATGGGGTACCTATAAATATTCAAGTATAGATTCAGGCAGTGGATGAAGAAGCTTCGAGGGGAGATACATCTGTAGTGTTGATCTTGCCCAATAGGGATGAAATGAGGAAATGCCCAAAGAGGAAAACACTGTTGCTAGTAAATATGTAGACACCTGAGAATTTCTACTGACGCTTACCCAAACTTTTCAAAACTTCCCTGTCTAGAGCCTTGTCCTTGGAGAAGATGAAAAACTTCAGTATGTATTTTCATGAGAGAAAGAAGACCTTCAGCTATTTCTCGAAGCAAATATGATTTGCTTTTGAAATGGCAGTTATCACAGTGTACAGCCAGTAGCTTTGGAGCAGCAATTAAAGAATATTCACTTTATACAAGACAAAACAGAAGTTTGTGCCAGTGCTTAGTTAGGTATGAGTCAAGAAACAGTAGGGAAGTTCACCAGTAGGGAAGCCTTCTGAAGATTTTTATTTGAGCACTATAAGATTATAATACATAAAAAAGGGGGGGTTACAGTAGTCTCTTTCAATAACTGTTGAATTGATACAAATTAGTGTCACCTAGGAAAAGGGAATGTCAGTTGGAGCATTGGCTCCATCAGATTTGCTTGTGACAATACTTGTATGGCATATTCTTAATTACCAATTATCAATTATTTATTGCTAATGTCTTAATCACTAAATGTTCCAGCCCATTGTAAGAGGTACTACCCATAGGCAGGTAGGCCTGAGCTATACAGGAGGGTAGCTGAACAAGCCAGAGGGAGCAAGGTGATAAGCAATGTTCTTCTATGATCTCTATTTCAATTCCTGCCTCCAGGATCCTGATTTGACGTCATGACTTGGCTTTCCTTGCTGGTAGACTGTGAACTGTAGGATGAAATAATGCCTTTCCTCTTCCAAGCTGATATTGGTCACAGCAACAGGAAAGCAAATTAGAACATCACCTAAGTAGAAATGTATGGTTAGTTACAAGCAGACAGGATTAATTCTAGCAGTAAAGAATATTTCTCAGAGAGATGGGGAATGATACAGTAGATATGGGTCTGGATTTCTCCTTGATGCTGAGATGTGTGAATGCTGTTCAGGCAGATTAAATGCATGGGCAGTAGGCTATGTTCTATCCCTGCCACCATCGGGGGTGCTGGGCTCAAGGAATGCCAACACCAGCTCAGGGATGGTAGAATGTAACCTAAGATATGGGCTACCCAGCTCACATGAAATGGTGCAGGAAGCAAAGCCAAGGCTCTGCTTCCAAAACTTCCAGACACCCTGTCTTAGTCAGGGTTTCAATTCCTGCACAAACATCATGACCAAGAAGCAAGTTGGGGAGGAATGGCTTTATTTGGCTTACTTTCACATTGATGTTTATCACAAGGAAGTCAGGACTGGAACTCAAGCAGGTCAGGAAGCAGAGCTGACGCAGAGGCCATGGAGGGATGTTCCTTACTGGCTTGCTTCTCCTGGCTTGCTCAGCCTGCTCTCTTATAGAACTCAAGACTTCCACCCCAGAGATGGCACCACCCACAAGGGGCCCTACCCCCTTGGTCACTAATTGAGAAAATGCCCCACAGCTGGATCTCATGGAGGCACTTCCTCAACTGAAACTCCCTTCTCTGTGATAACTGCAGCCTGTGTCAAGTTGACACACAAAACCAGCCAGTACACACCCAGACACCATGACACCACTGCTGGGAGCCCCAAGGAGTTAGGAAAGAGGCTGTGGGTCAGAGATGAGCCTGGGTTGGGGTCTGGCTCAGTTTAGAGTGAGGAGTGTTGGGAGCTTAGAGGGGTCTTCTCAGGGAGAGTTAGACCCAGCTCAGTTAACAAAGGCTTCCCTCCACAGCAGTTCTTGATGAGACAGTCCTTGCTTTTCCAAATTGTTATACTCATAGAGGAAAATGGATGCATACAACATACTTAGTGTGGACCAGAGATTAAATACTCTTGACAGGGGGGAGTGTGTAGGAAGGGAATTGCTCATTGGCTAAACCCTTAAGGCCTCTAGATACCTCAATAGCATGGAGAACTCTGGGCTTCATGTTGTGACCAGTTGCCATGGTCCTCTTTGTGAGGTGTCATGGTCATGTGCTTCAGGACAGGAATCTGGTGAGGAGCTGATTCAAACACCTACTATTCTCAATTATTGCTGAGAATTGCTGGGGTTTTTTAATCTGCTGGCCCTCACCAGTTTTTCTGGCTGATAACACAGCTCCACTTGCCCCACCTGACTACCTTAATGGGCCCTCAGTGAGTCCAACTTCATATTTAAGGACTTGTGCTATCATTAGCCACTCGACTGTAAGTTAGACTTACTTATCCAATTCTGCACAATTTAAACCATAGTAGTTTGAGTGTGGGGATTTAGAAAACTATTGCAGGAAATGTTAAAAAGAAATGGCAAGTTCTCACTCTATACCCTGCTACTCTCTGCTCTGGCAATCTTGCCTACCAGTTCTTATCTCAGGGAGATTCTCTGACTCAGAGCTCTAAAATCTCTCTACCCAGCTCACTAAGTTCCCACTAACAGGCCGATGCCATGCCAATCCCATGCTTCAAATCCTCCATGACCTTTTTGGTGTACATCTGGCAAACCCACACTTTGCCACAGTACCTTTTTCTCTTGAACCCAGATGAGCCACTATGTGAATGAAAATGCAACACAAACTTAGTTTAGAATCAACATCAATGGTAACTCAATTGCTGGGGGCAACAACTAAATTCCTAATCTTGTAAGCCTTATTAAATCTAAATCCTCTGATGGTGAATCATGACAGATCTGTCATTGAAACCCAGAGACACTAGTAATTATATCTTGTCCTCATGCTATCCCTGTCCAAAAGGACCTAAATCTCTTCTGCTTCCTCTCCTTTTCCATCCAACTGGGAAGTCTGTCCTACTAGCCCAGTGATTGGCTCCTTTATTCATTAGGGGGATGGTTCATGAGAAGTAACCTGAGTACATGATTCAGTCTTCATTCCACAACCCCTTCCAGGAGAGCAGAATTAGCATTAAAATAAGAGCAACTCCAGGGCTATCCACAACAGAAAACTACCTAAATGAGAACAAACAAAGGCTATTTTATTCAGTACTAGCAAGGTACACCAATACTGCCAATATTTTTCAATAAATTAAAAGAAGGGAAAAGAATAAGAAGATCTTAGAGGGGAAAGAAGGGAGTTTTCATATATGTCCTTACTGAAGCCTATTGATATGGGGATACCATGAACAGACTAACTAGAAGTAAACCATTTCATGGATAGATTAAGAGATAATGTTTAATCTTCCATGGAAAGTATGGACAGAACTCAGGGTTATAGGTCATTGATCTAATCTTGTCCATTTGGGATCAATTACTGTAAAGATTGTGCTGGCGATGATGCTTTTCTGTAGCAGCTGTGGTTTAGCCTCCTGGACTGGTTGTTACAGGTTGTGGGTTGCTGTTATTCTATATGTTCTGACTATTGTGTATATATTCACTTTCTTTGATGACATCCTTGAGGGGAATACTCTTGTGATTGAACGCAGGAGCTGATTAGTATTCTGGGATGGCCAAGAATCATGACTGAGCTTATAAGCACATCCATATCCAGGGAAATTGTGA
The DNA here is from genome assembly GCA_019843815.1 of Montemys delectorum. Lineage (NCBI taxonomy): Eukaryota > Metazoa > Chordata > Mammalia > Rodentia > Muridae > Montemys > Montemys delectorum. The sequence goes on along the minus strand of JADRCD010165083.1, from coordinate 12,506 downwards.
GGTGGCCACAGTCCTAAGGGATCATAGTGTTGTGGGCAGTCTTTGTCAGAGCCCTGGCTAATCCTTTGCTCATTACCTGCAGAGACTGAGGAATGGTAAATATATGGGCTTTTGTCAATCACAGCTTTAGATTCAGAACTCAAGTAAGTTTGTCTGGAATACCTAGGCAATATCAGTATATCTTAGAAGAAATCATTTACTCTTTGGTAATTTGAAGCCATGTTGGAAAGAATTAAAACACAACTCCTTCTTCCTAAACTCCCTTCTCCTTCTTCACTGTGTATTTTATTTAATGACCATATCATATTCACACATTATCCAAAATCTCTAAAGTTTTCATTAGCTTGTAAGAAAATGTTTGTTGAGTATATGCTATGTATCAGGCACAATTTTGTAACCTGGAAGACAGTAAAGTTATCATTTTTGTAGAGTTTATATTCACTGAAAAATATGGGGAGCAGTGTATTAAATACTTTTTCATTGCTGTGATCAAATATCTGACAGTATCCACTTTAGGAAGGACAGGTTCAATTTGGCTCGTAGTTGGAGAGAACAGTCCATCATGGTGGGGAGAGCATGGCAGCAGGCGCACGAGGGAGGCAGCCAATCGTATTGTGTCCTCAGTCAGCAAGCAATCGAAGAAAAATGAATACTGGCGCTCAGTCTGCTTTATTCTCTCTATGGGAAAGTGATACCTACATTTAAACAGAGTTTTTTTGTCCTCAATTAACTCATCTATAAAGCTCCTCACAAACATTCCCAGAATATTAACCATTACAGAAAGAAAGACAGTTTTGAGTTTTTGTTGTTGTTTGGGGGCATAAGTGATAAGCATTGATGATGCACAGCGGAGGCTCAGGAGCATCAAGAGAAGCATGACTCTGTATTTCTTCCATAGTGTGAGAGGGCTGGGTGGCCCAGGGAAAAAGCACTTCCCTCTCACCACTGTTTTATCTTGAGAGTATGGAAGCAATGGTGTTGCATATTCCAGGATCTATTTGAGCACATAGTAAGTTTGGATGCCAACCTGTGGACTAGGACCATCAGATACCTAGCATTAGAGATCCTTGGGTAAAAAATTCAGGCCTCTGTTGTGGTAGAAGAATCCATTGGCCCTTACTGATTTTCATGAAGCTTGAATTTAGGTGCAATTCCTTCAGTTAGCTGAAGGGGGCTCCCCAATCCATTGTTTTGGGCTTTTGAACCCATTGACATGCTGACTTATTGTATAAAAAGGAAAAGTAAGTTCTTAATTCACAATTTCATATGGTAAATAATATAGGGAGGGAAGTTAGGTAGTATATATTACACTGTACATGTAATGTCCTATGTTAAATTAATCTTCTAGAGAGATCTCTGTTGAGCAGGAGATGTTTTCACGAAAAAATTGAAACAGGAGTATTCATGAGGATATTGAGAGAAGAGTCTTTCTACGATGTAGGGAAACACCATATGTCATGATTGTGCATGCTGTGCTTGTAGAAGTGTATGGAGATGAGTGTGGCTAAAGTGGAGTAAGGAAGAAGTGAGAGAGAGTTGGTCTAGCCCAGTGCTTCTTAACTTTCGTAATGCCGTGACTCTTTAACACAGTTCCTCGTGTGGTAGAGACCCCTGCCCCAACCATGAACTTATTTTCATTGCTATTTCATAACTCTAATTTTGCTACTGTTATGAATCCTAATATAAATAGCTGTTATGTGGGATATCTGATATGCAACCCCTGTGAAAAGGTTGTCACCCACAAGTTCAGAACTACTAATCTAATCATCCATACCCCTGTTGGACTTTGAAAAATGCTTGTTTTGGGGCAGCCTACAAAATAGGAAAAGATTTTAGCTACATCCACATCGAGAGAGGGACAATTTATAAAATATATAAAGAACTCAAAAAATAAGACATCAACAAACCAAATAATTCAATTAAAAAAATGGAATGTGAATTTAAACAGAGAATTCTCAATAGAGGAATCTCCACTTGCCAAGAAGCATTCAAAGAAATACTCAACACCCTTGGCCATCAAGGAAATGCAAATCAGAATGAGTTTTCGATCTCAACTTGCACCTGTCAGAATGGCTAAGATTGAAAACACAAGTGACATCTTATGCTGGTGAGGATATGGAGCAAGGGGGGATACTCTTCCACTGCTGGTGGGAGTTCAGACATGTACAGACAATATGGTTGGTTCTTTGGAAAATAGGGAATTGATCTACCACAAAACCTACCTATACTACTTTTGTGTATATGCCCAAAGGATGCTCCATCCTACTACAGGATACTTGCTCAACTGCTTTGCCATAGGCCGGCCAGTCTCGGTCTCTCTTAACCTGCTGGGAAACATCGGGTTCTGGTACAGGTCAGCAAGGCATCATCAAAGAAATAATGGCAGACACAACACAGGGAAGTGCAGGATCTGAGTGTATTTCTCAAAAATGGCATCAGACTTTTACAGTTATTACAAAAGAGACATGAAAAATCTGGCAGCTCAGTGATCAGGGTACATCTAAAACACACTGAGTCTAAAAGAGCAGCAATCTCCTCTGGACTGGTGCAGCATCCCCAGGCTCTGAGCATGCTCAGGCCTACATGGACCTGGCCTGAGCCCCAGGGGGCTGCAGGTGTGCCAGCCAGGAGGGTAGAGGCTCAAAGCTCGAATCTTGAATCCTGAATGCCAACTGCTCCAGTTCTCTCTCTCTCTCTCTCTCTCTCTCTCTCTCTCTCTCTCTCTCTCT
>JADRCD010165082.1:0-22773 GCA_019843815.1 Montemys delectorum | reverse complement strand
TGTTCCCCATTTTAAGAAGGAATGAAGTATCCACATTTTGGTCTTCCTTCTTCTTGAGTTTCTTGTGGTTTGTGGATTGTACTTTGTGTATTGCAATCTTCTGGGCTACTATCCACTTATCAGAGAGGGCATACCATGTGTGTTCTTTTGTGATTGGGTTACCTCACTCAGGATGATATTCTCCAGATGCATCCATTTCCCTAAGAATTTCATAAATTCATTGTTTTTAATAGCTGAGTAGTACTCCATTGTGTAGGTGTACCACATTTTCTGTATCCATTCCTCTGTTGAGGGACATCTGGGTTGTTTCCAGTTTTTGGCTATTATAAATAAGGCTGCTATGAACATAGTGGAGCATGTGTCCTTATTACATGTTGGAGTATCTTCAGGGTATATGCCCAATAATTACAAATATTAAGCAAAACATTCATACAAGCCACCTCCCAAATTAATTGTCTATGTTTCTTTTGACTGTTTGAATAATTTTGAAATATGTAAGCTGTTCTGAAAATCATAATATAGTGTAAGAACATCAAATAAACAATCCTACTAATAGAAAGGCTGAGATAAGAGAAGCATGATTTCAAGATCATTATGTGGTACATAGCAAGACACTGTCATGTACAAACAAGCAGAAAGTGTATATGGATTGTACAATATTGGACCTATTTCTCCAATTACTAAATTAGAGAGACCACTGGATGGCAGCCAACAAATTTCTAATTTCTCATATTTTTGAATTTCAATTGATTAGGATATATTGATAATATTAATTTTCATATTAAGAGATATTAAGGAAAAGTGATTGTTACTTCCTATTTTTGTTGTTAGAGGCGGAGTTATGTTTGTGGGGGTTTGTTGAAAGATTATTTTCTTGCTTTTTCTAGGGTGTAGTTTCACTCCTTGTATTGGTGTATTTCATCTATTATCCTTTGTAGGACTGGATTTGTGGAAAAATACTGTGTAAATTTGGTTTTGTCATGGAATATCTTGTTTTCTCCGTCTATGGTAATTGAGAGTTTTGCTGGGTATAATAGTCTGGGCTGGCATTTGTGTTCTCTTAGAATCTGTATGACATCTGCCCAGGATCTTCTAGCTTTCATAGTCTCTGGTGAGAAGTCTGGTGTAATTCTGATAGGCCTGCCTTTATGTGTTACTTGACCTTTTTCCCTTACTGCTTTTAAAATTCTTTCTTTGTTTAGTGCATTTGGTGTTTTGATTATTTAGGTTAGGGAAGTTTTCTTCTATAATTTTGTTGAAGATATTTACTAGCCCTTTAAGTTGGAAATCTTCACTCTCTTCTATACCTATTATCCTTAGGTTTGTTCTTCGCATTGTGTCCTAGATTTCCTAGATGTTTTGGGTTAGGAACTTTTTGCTTTTTTGCAATTTCTTTGACTGTAGTGTCAATGTTTTCTATGGTGTCTTCTGCACCTGAGATTTCTCTCTTCTATCTCTTATATTCTGTTGGTGATGCTTGCATCTATGACTCCTGGTCTCTTTCCTAGGTTTTCTAACTCCAGGGTTGTCTCCCTTTGTGATTTCTTTATTGTTTCTAGTTCCATTTTTAGATCCTGCGTGGTTTTGTTCATTTTCTTCACCTGTTTGATTGTGTTTTCCTATAATTCTTTAAGGGATTTTTGTGTTTCCTCTTTAAGGGCTTCTAGCTGTTTACCTGTGTTCTCATGTATTTATGTCCTTCTTAAAGTCCTATATCATCATCATGAAAAGTGATTTTAGATCTGAATCTTGCTTTTCCGGTGTGATGGTGTATCCAGTACTTGCTATGGTGGGAGAATTGGGTTCTGATGATGCCAAGGAACCTTGGTTTCTGTTGCTTATGTTCTTACACTTGCCTCCCGCCATCTGGTTATCTCTAGTACTACCTGCCCTGGCTATATCTGACTGGAGCTCATCCTTTCTGTGATCCTGGTTGTGTCAGAACTCCTCAGAGTCAAGCTGTCTCTGTGGTCCTGTGATTCTGGGATCTTGTGATCCTGAGATCCTGGGTGTATCAGAGCTCCTGGGTGGGAGTCAAGCTGTCTCTGGGACCCTGAGATCCTTGGTTTGTTAGAGCGCCTGGGAGTGGAGGTTCCTCTGGCTGTTGTGGGACTGGTTGTGGAGTTTGCACCCAGGCTGTGGAGTTAGCTCAGGGCACCGGCCCAGATAGACTGGAAGGAACCTGTGCCACTGGTCTGGTGGAGTTACTGTGTGCCTGGGTCCTGCTGGTCCCAGTTACTCCCGGTGTTGGGACAGATGTTGTGTCCTCCTCACCTCTGATCCTATGACCCTGGGTGTGTTAGAGCGCCTGGGAATGAAGCTTCCTTTGGGTGTTATGGGACTGGCTGCGGAATTTGCGCCCAAGTTCTGCTCAGGACACCAGCCCAGACTGGAAGGAGTCAGCCTTCTTTCTTTCACACCCCAGAACCACCTGCCCAGAGGTGGCATCCCCCACAGTGGGCTGAGCACTCCCACATTAAACACTCAGAAAATGCCATGTGAGGGTGGGTACCAGTAGGCAGTCTGGTGTGGGCATTTCCTCAGTTCAGGCTTCTTCCTACGTGACTCTAGCTGTGTGACGTTGACAGAAACACCAGCTGACAGAGACTTCAGCAAAAACTTGAAATTTGTGCCCTTAGCATATGATAATATGTATCCTACCAGAGAACAGACAGACACTTTCAGGGGGAAGTAGCCTGAAATGCCAAGTTAAAGAGTTTGCCCCTCTGAGTTTGACTTCTAGCACTAGAAAGAAAAAACTATTTTGTGATGTAGTATTAGGTGTTAAAAGTATAAGAGCTTGAAAGTTTGCTTCTGTTTGCCTGCCAGTATCCTGATTTCAGTGAGGCATCGTTAGTTACAGACACACATGACTTACAGGGTCTTGAAACATGTATCCCTGCTTGAGGAAGAAGATGAATACCAGACTGTAAAATTGGGAGTAGTAGTGCTGTGTCTGTGTTTGTTAAGCACTGCATAGTGCCTTACCTCTTCCTTTAGAACAGAAGTCAGCAGCATTGTTACTCTGTTCCTCAAGGTGCTTTACAAGTACAGAGCCCAGGTTTGCCGCAGCCCAGGTTCCTGCTGAGTAAAATGGCTGTGTCTGTCAGAGGATCTCAGTTTAGTCTCTGGCTTTGGTCATGGTAGGAATGTGGGCCATGGCTATGCATGTTGTAAAAAGACATTGATGTTGGAAATGCTGTCAGCCAGCTGTCCTCAGAAGTGCTTCCGTGCAGTTGTTAGCTAGCCATCAGCGACCCATCACATGACATGCAAGCTGGGGACTCAGGTAGGCCTCGGATTTAATATAAGTTCTCAGGCTTAGCTTTACAAAATGCAGTTCCTCTTTCAATGTAGACTTAACAGCTTTCCTGATTGACAGAAACTTCTGTTCAAAATGGAAATTTTACTTATTTTACTTGTCTCTCCTTACCTTGTCACTGAGTTATTCTTCTTCTTTGGGGGACCAGGGTTCCAGTTGAGCCATCATTGGTGTTATCAATGCCACCAAGTCACAATCAGGTAAGGTTGGTTTTTTTTTTTTTTAGATTTTTTGTTTTTTTTTGAGGTGGTTGGGGGGTTGAGGAGTTGGAGACAGTTTCTCTGTGTAGCCCTGACTGTCCTGGAACTTGCTTTGTAGACCAGCCCTCTGCCTCCCAAGTGCTGGGATTAAAGGTGTGCACCACCACCACCCAGCTTAGTTATTAGATTTACCTTTGTTGTTCAATTTTGATTTTGCTAGGCTAAGATGGCTTTTTTTTTTTTTTAATTCTTTTTGGATGTGTGTCTATGCATGCGCACCCCACAGCATGCGTGTTAGAAGTAAGAGAACAACTTTGAGGAGTTGGTTCTCTACTGCCACTGTGTGGGTTCCTGGAATTGAACCCAGGTATTAGGTTTTGGTGGCAAGCACCTTTACTGGCTGAGCTTTCTTGTCAACCAGGTTTTCTTTTATAAGACTTGAACTGGCATTAATTGTCAGATATATATAAATCTTATGGTTTGTCTTCTCAGTTCCTAAAGCTTGTGTACATGATAGTCCCTGCTTTTGTACATGTGAGAACAGTGTGAGGGAGAAAGGTTAACAATAAACATGTACTTTAGAATGTTACCACTGCAGGGTAGAACTTGAGGTAGCAGTCATCTTTATGTTGATGAGGGTTACTGACATGTTGTTCCTTGTCCCCTTCCATGTTGTTGATGAGGGTTACTGACATGTTGTTCCTTGTCCCCTTCCATGTTGTTGATTCGAGTTACTGACATGTTGTTCCTTATCCGCTTACATGTTGTTGATGGGGGTTACTGACATGTTGTTCCTTGTCCGCTTACATGTTGTTGATGGGGGTTACTGACATGTTGTTCCTTGTCCCTTTACATGTTGTTGATGGGGGTTACTGACATGTTATTCCTTGTCCCCTTACATGTCTAAAATGAGACCTCTCTTGCAGCTTTCACATTCAGACTTGGAGCTTCATCAGAGGAGAGAGCGGTCTATTGAGTGCACTCGGAGAGAGGCAAAGCTTGCTGCCCTGCAGTACGAGGAAGAGAAAATAAGGACCAAGCAGATTCAGAGAGATGCTGTCCTAGACTTTGTCAAAGTAAATCCCTTACCATCGTTGATGGGTACTCCTGAAGTTAGGAGAAGAAATGTTTATTCATTTTGCCAAGACTGTCAGTTATCATTGCCTTAATTAAAGGGAGTTTGGATTGAAGGTGGCAGAAGCTAGGAGAAAGCCATGAGAAGAAAGATCCCACTGAGAAGCCCGTCTGCATGTTAGAGCAGTCTGGGAAGAAGCAAGCGGAGAAAATGGAATGGAAAGTAATCACAGCAATTAGAAAAAAGCGAAGGCAGGGCCTCTGAGTTCAGTTGGCAGTGTTGCCAAGGAGCAGGAAGCATGGGTCTGTGTCTACATGTGTCACTGTGTGCTTTGCTAAGCTGTTCTGTGTCCCCTCACCCATCGCGTATGATACTAAACCTATCTATTAATAATTGTAATATTACCATGGCAGGTGCTATGCTATTTGTAATCTAAGTATATGGGAAATTTCTAAATTGATGGATACTGAGCAATGAATAAATCATTGAAGAGAAATTTAAAAACAAAGAAAGTAAAAGAAATAAATAGATGGACAAGGTTTTGATGAGAGTCCAGTTTAGGTCTGTGAAAGCAAAGAGGAGCCAAAGTCAGAAGACAGGTATAAACCCAGCTACACTTCTTACTATTTAATATCTCATCCAGGGTTCCCAGTTTTTTCTGCTTGTGGTGTTTGTTTCTCTGACAGAATGAGAAAAATCACTTGAGATCATGTGTGTAAGAAGACAGTCCTGGAACTGGATGTGTAGCTGGGTTAGGGAAGTAGACAGTACTCCTAGCAAGCATGAGCCCCAGATTCCACCCTAGCCCTGCTTAAACCAAGTATGGAGCTGCATACCAAATCCTAGCACTAGGAGATGGAGACAGGAGTCAGAAGTTCAAGGTCGTCCTTGACTATCTAACAAGTTTGAGACCAGTCTGCACTACGTGAGACACTGTCTCAAAAAAGAAAAACCAGGCATGGTAGCACATGTCCTCTGTTCCCAGCAGTTGGCAGCCTCCCACCCCAACAAAAGAAAAGAAATTTCAAAACACTAGTTGTATACAAGTGTTTATTTGTCAGAATAACAGAATTAATAAATTGGGGAAAATAGCTTGTTGTTAAGAAATTATAGCCAGGTGGTGGCACATTCCTTTAATCTCGGCACTCAGGAGGCAGAGGCAGACACATCTCATGGTCTACAGAGTGAGTTCCAGGACAGTCAGGGCTGCACAGAGAAACCCTGTCTTAAAAAACCAAAGAGGAAAAAAAAGGGAAAAGAAAAACCAAAGAAAAAAGAAATTACAAATTTGCTTTTGAATATTGAATGTGATGTGGCAGTGGTCTGAGTTGAGTTTCTGTGTACAGGTGAAAATACTTGAGATTTGTCTGACAGAAAGCTAACTTATTAGCACAGATGTGATATGTAAAGCCATCTGAGTGAGTGACTTACTGAGAGAGTAGTCACATGGTATTCTGAATATGTGTATGTGACTTTTGAATGTTTTCTATTAATGCTTATAGAAGTATGATAATATAGTTTATTGGAGTTCTTCATTTAAGCTAAAATGTTTAAGACAGGAGCATAATCGCCTTAACTAGTAAATATAAAAAATAAATTAATGTGATCCATTTAATTAAATGGAATGTATAAGTTCCAATGTTGAGATTCTAATTAGCTTCCTCTTTCTGGGGATATAGCAAAAAACATCACAAAATCCACAAGAACAGCTGCACCCTGGAAATGGTGAGGTAAGTCCATACAATTACTTTTTCTTGGAATTTGTTATTTTGCAATGGAAATAAAATGTCTGCCACGTGGTTATCATGTTTTCAGTGATCAAATATTTAAATGATGAAAACATGATTTTTGGCTGGTGTCGTGGACATATGCTTGTTATCCCGTCACCTGGAAGGCAAGATGCTTGAAGAGTTCAAGGCAAGCCTGAGCTACATAGTGAATTCTGGGCTAGCCTGAGCTATATAGGTAGACCCCCCATCTCAAACCAACCTGCTCTCTAAAATTGACTGCCCCACCCCATTAAATTTTACATATGAAGGAAAATAAGGTACAAGATGAGGAAGAAGGTTATGAAAATATATAGGTTAAGCTTGTATCTACAACCATCTAGAGATTATTCCATCCCGTCCCTCATCTGCAGCCTGAACCATCCTTTGATGGTGAATGGTTTGGGTAATCAACCAGACAACCTGTGACATTTCAGCCTCGGTGCTGATTTCCTTGTTATAACTCATGTGTGTTAGTTCTAGATCAGTCGGTACAGTGTCACTACAAATAAATATTTACAATTAATTGGTTAAACTGTTTAAATTTTATGTGCCTATTTTGGTCTGCTAAAATGAAAATTAGTAAATGAATGATATTTTAGTATAGTTGACTTTCATATTGACCAGTTTTTCTTATTTTCACCTCCTGTAGACAGGGTTTCTCTGTGTAGCCCTGGCTGTCCTGGAACTCACTCTGTAGACCAGGCTGGCCTTGAACTCAGAAATCCACCTACCTCTGCCTCCCAAGTGCTGGGATTAAAGGCGTGTGCCACCACTGCCTGGCTTCATTTGACTTTTTAAGTACATTATTTGAAAACTAAATGTAAGTGGGGAAAGATGGATCATCGAGTCATAGCTTTTTCTGCCAAGCCTGATGACCAATTTGAGTTTAATTCTTCAGACCCTACTCCCACAGGTTGTCCTCCCACAGGTTGTCCTCCCACAGGTTGTCCTCCCACAGGTTGTCCTCCCACAGGTTGTCCTCTGTGCGATGGCACGCACGCGCACACACACACTGAATGAATGAATGAATGAATGAATGAATGAATGAATGAGAAGCCTGGTGTGGCGCTTTCTGCAGCACACTGTTTCTGCAGCACAGGTTCTTTTAATCCCCATGGGTCGCTTGTGTGTAAGTACTGTGTATGAGGGTATGAGACCTGAAGCATCCCTCCTGCGTTCTCACTTGTCTTTCTTCACAGTGATAACTATGCAAACTTTTAACAGCCAAAGCTTGATGAGATTAATGCATTTTTTTAACTCCAATTATTTTTTTGAGATGATGTTTCATGTTTGAGCCCATCTAGAACTCAAGCGTGCTATATAAGGTGATGACCTTGAATTCCTGCCCGTCCTGTACCCCATTCCCAAGTGCTATGTGCCAACAGACCAGCTAACATCTCTGTACTTGTCTGAGAAAGGCAATGAAAAGATGCCTGGACCATAACTCATTACTCTCAGGCTTACTTTTGTCATTGGTTTACAAAGTGACCACAGGTTGCTTGTGCTGCAGCTTCCTCAGCACCTCCCAGCGTGCTCTCCTGTGAGCCTGAACTTTAGAAGGTTCACAGGAAGAAGGTGCCTAGAAGGAAGTCAGTACTCAGAACCACCCACCTAACTGTGATGGTGCATGTGGTCCTTTGTGTGTGTCAGCATCTTGGGATGTGTCCTTCATGTGTTGCTCTCCTGTGTGTGTCCTTGTGGAATGTGTCACTTGTGTACACCATTTGTTTTTGACGTTGCTTGTTTTCTTCGCCTTCCCAGTGTCCCTTCCCATGCAGAAGGTCTCAGCACACTGACGACAGCGCCTTGCTAGTGGTAAGAGAATGCAATGGCGTTTACATGTTTTTAGAGTAACTGTTATGCTTTTACTCAGAATTGATGTAAACACCATAAAACATGATGGGCAGGCACCATAACTAAATCCTCTATAAATAGCCAAAGCCTCTCTCTCCGTTAACTTTACAATCTAGCCAGGCTTCTAGAGTTTGACTCATACATCTGTCTAGTGAAACCAAGGGAAACCATTTGCATTGAGAACCCTTCTGGCTTCATATGTGATAAGACATATGTAATGATTAGTTTTTTAAATGTCTTTTCTAATTTTGAGGCCACATAGTTAATCATTAATTTGCCTCATGGAGTCCCACACTCCATGACACTAATTATATGTGACAACCTATTTTACCATGTATTTGGTTTCTCTTGTTTTCATTTTTACAGACTCTTCTCCCATCCCTTGCGAATACAAGCCGTGCCACACACAGACGCTGGCCTGTCATACAGGCACGCTGGCACTGTTTGCAGAAGTGGTGACAAAGACTTCACTTACAGAAGTGAGGTTCAGGTACTCACAGATGAAGTTCTTTGAACTCAGAAGAGCATTGTGGGCAGTGCTGCTTCCTGGGTGAACACAGCTCTGCTTGCATTGCCAGCTGCTTCTTCCACCCAATAGATGGACCATGAAGGCTTTATTTAAGTCTTTTTTAATCAGTCTTGGAAGAGAGTTTGACCATTTACAAAAATTGCTTTTCCCATCATGTTTTATGCTACTTTCTCATGTTTTTTTAATATACTCAAAAGTTTTGTCTATAGTATCTCCTGTCTTAAGGGCTAGACTCTGCCACCGTGTGTGCTGTGAACTTGTGTGCTTTAGAGGCTCTTACAGTATAGTTGCACTGTACTCAGATTTCTGTGTATTCTGTGCCTTCATATCCATTGCGATGGACCAAGCACATATTAATTGAAAGGTGACCATGAGGTGTTAGCAGAGCTTCACTGCCACAAGGAGTGAGAACTTAGCTCATGTAAGAAATAGTGCAGATTCTGATGCCAGTTAGTTGTCTTGCTCAGTTCTCACAGCAGTCTTGAAAATTAAGGTTAAACTTACTGGTAACAGTTTAGTGAGGCAGAGAATGTCTTACCCAGATGTGGCTTGTCAAAGATCATAAGCTAGTAAGTCCTGATCTGGGTTTGAACCTAATCCAAGTCCTGTAGGAAGTATCCATGCTGGATTGCCTTCCATGCTAAAACTGAAGGCATGGTAGGAAGCCAAAGATGAGATTTAATAATATATAGAGTAAGTGATAAAAGTCCGAGTGTCCAGATGTTTTTGTCAAAGAAAAAGTAGAATTTGGAAAAACAACAATAGCAAAATACCCTTAGCATGAAATCTGAAGTAGCCTTCAGCCGTTGTCAAAACACAAAATCTTTTATTTTGGCTGTTAGTGTTCAGACCTGATTTCCTGAGTCGGAGGGCTTTGACAATAAAATCTTTTGGGCGGTGTAGTGCGGTCCTGTACCCCAGCTCTTAGGTGGGCGCTGTAGTGCAGTCCTGTACCCCAGCTCTTAGGTGGGCGCTGTAGTGCGGTCCTGTACCCCAGCTCTTAGGTGGGCGCTGTAGTGCAGTCCTGTACCCCAGCTCTTAGGTGGGCGCTGTAGTGCAGTCCTGTACCCCAGCTCTTAGGTGGGCGCTGTAGTGCAGTCCTGTACCCCAGCACTTAGAAGGCGAGCATGACGAAGAGATTGCCTCAAGTTCAAGGCCATCCTGCTCTACAAACCTAGTTCAAGGCAAGCTTAGACTATGTAACAAGGCCAAACACCCAATTAAATAACAAAATACAAGCAAAATTCATATTTCTTTGTATGATAAGGAATATCCATCCAACATTGTACAAACACTGGACAGTAGAGTTAGGAGAATTCAGAGTCCAAGGTCACCCACTCTATCTGGGGGTAAGGGAGAAGAAAAAAGTTATATTTTTAAGAGTCATGTTTTAAATCTTGTCTCTGACCTCAGAACTGTGCTTCAAAGGACTTATTTCACATGGCTCTTACCATTTAAATTTTTAAAATACATCCTGACTGAAGCCTTCATGTGCTCGGCTGCTCTGTCTCCATCCTTACCTCTAAGCTCACTTGTTTTTTCTTTTTTCTTTTTTGGCTTTTCAAATATGAGCATCCCTGCCCTTAGACCTTTATAAATGCTGTTCTCGGCATGGACTGCTCTATTCCTTGACTGATGTGTGCTCTCAGTCATGAAGGATCTGCTTCAGATTCACATCTTGAAAATGGCTTTTCTGGGCCTGAGAGGTGGCTCTGCAGTAAAGAGTACTTACTGCTCTTGTGGAAGGCTTGGATTTCTACCCAGCAGCCATGTGATGGCTCACAACTATATGTGACTACTGCTAGGGGATCCAACGCCTTCCCCTGACCCCTCCAGCAGGCAGCAGACACATACATAGTGCATATGGTAGACACACATACATTCAGACAAAACACTCATAAATCATTATAGAGAGATAATGTGGGGCACTGTGATCATGAAGAAGTATCTCAGTGGGTATATACTTGGCTTGCATGACTAAAGACTTATCTTTGATTCCAGCACCCACTTTAGAAAGTCAGGGATGGTGGCACATGCTTGTAACTCTAGTACTAGGGGCTGTGTACAGGTGGATCCCTGGGAGTTGCTGGCTAACTAGCCTAGCCTACTTGACAAACCCAGTGACTAAAGCACTTAGTATGCAAGAGTAAGGACCTGAGGTTGAATCCCCAGAACCTATGTAATGCCAGAAACAGTAGTGCGTCTGTGATCCAACTGTGAGAGTGATGTGAACAAGCTCTCTGTAACCCAACTCTACAGAGCTGAGGACAGAGACCTGTCTAAACAGGGTGGAACTGCGGACCACACCTAACTAAGGCTGTCCTCTGACTCCATCCATGCATCATGGTACTAGTGCACCCATACCCCTACATATACAAATGCTTAACATACATACATAGCATACACTTGAAGATAAATGAATAAAATGAAAGTAAAATTACCCTCTTTGAAATTCTGGTCATTCATAATTTCGTTGCTGAAATCCTGGGTCGTCTCTTCAGTGTCAAGCTGAAGCTTCATGACTGGCCTCTCCCAGTATAACTTGGATTAACATTGAAAATTATTTTGGTTCATGCCAGCCCTGCTTGGTTAAAAATGAATTCTCTGACTATATTTATTTTCCTTTACACAGAACAATAGAAGACAAATTAGTTTCAAAGCTATTTTGCTAGTTATGGATGTCTTAAGTTTTATTTCCATCTGAAATAATTTTTATTAAGAAATACCTCTTTTTATTACAAGATGTCTATTTTGGGGGGAATGTGAGTTCTGAAACATCTACTTGTCTTTTATTTTCTGTGTCTTATTAGCAGCTAGAGAACTAGAATAATGTCTTTGCATTCTAGATTAATGTGACCTGAGGTCTTAAGAGTATTCTGAGGGGTTTTTTTGGTCAGTTGGTTGGGGTGTTGTTGTTGTTGTTGTTGTTGTTGTTGTTGTTGTTGTTGTTGAGACAGGGTTTCTCTGTGTTTCCCTGGCTGTCCTTGAACTCACTCTGTAGACCAGACTGTCCTGAAACTCAGAAATCCGCCTGCCTCTGCCTCTGCCTCCCAAGTGCTGGGATTAAAGGTGTGTGCCACCACCGCCTGGTGAGTATTCTGAATAACACAGGTGCAAAGGGCCTGTTGTGTAAGTGATTGCATGGTGCAGGTGTTCCCTGTCTCCTCTTCTCTCTCAGCCCTCTTAGTATCTTAGTAAACTCTTTAAGTTTGTTGATGACCTTCCCTCTGCCAGTTTTATTGCTTAGCTCTGCCTGCCTACCATTTGCTAATTCAAATGCTGCCCTTTGTTTCTGCTCTCCCTGTTTGAAATGTAGTCGCTGTCAGGATTGGATGGAGTGAGCTGCGTGGCTACCCGGCCTCATTCTTCTGCCTTCACACCTCTTAAGGTATCTCTTATTGCACTAATGAATCAGAAAATTCTGGGAGGGGGTCCAAGGGGTGTGCAAGGGGGCCTTCAATTTTCAGTAGATTGGTATAACAGCAGGCAAGGCAGCCTTGAGTTGCATGGAACACACCTAAAGTCATGAAAGTACTAGCGGCACCACCATTCCAACAGTCGCCCCTCCATGCATAGTGAGTGTTTGAAGGGCAATGTCATGTTTGATAAGGCAGATTTACAACGTTTTCAAGAAAATGTGCCTCCCTTCTACACCTGTCTGAGTTTGGGACATGAGCACAGGCTCCTGTGTATCTGTGGCATACTTGCTTGCCAGGCAGATGGTCTGGTAGCTAGAATGCTGATGAGGTAGGTGGTGAAGAAGAGAGCCAGCCATGACAGGCCCCGCCCACAGCCTGGGAATCAGCTTGTTTCCACCCTGCGCATATTCTTCCACAGACCCAAGCCTGTCTCTTTCAACTGTTACAGCCTAGACTTGAATGCTGAAGACACCCAGGGAAACGCTTTGGTTCCATAGATGTGCTCCTCAGTGTAGCTTGTATGGATTCTCAGTAGTGGCCTTCAGAGCTGTCCCTGAACTGTTGGCCATACTTAATGTGGGCTCTTCAGCATCAGGAAGAGTCATGCGCAACTGGATTCCTTACAGGAAATACAGGCTTGAATTTGGATTTGCACACATCTTTAATCCCAGGCAGGAGGATCTCTGTGAGTTTGAATCCAGCCTGGCCTACAAGTGGAGTTGTAGAACAGCCAGGGCTACACCTGTCTCAAAAACTGAAAGAAAGAGGAGGAGGAGGAGGAAGAGGAGGAAGAAGAGGAGGGTTTCTCTTCCAGTATATATTTCTCAGTAATGGGTTTTACCTTAAAACGATTCTTATTCACAGTGTTTGGAGAGGCTAGTTAGATCTTTAAAGAATATATTAGGTAAATATGCAAAAAAAATCTGTCTTTTTAAGAAAAAGTACAAAATCAGGCAATTTCACTAAACTTTCATTTCTAGACTTAGTTTAAAGGCAAATTGCATGGCTTTTTTATATCCACTATGTTACTAAAATATGGAACTGCCCTTTCTTAAGTAGTAACTGCTGACATACTGATTATTTCTCCACAGAGAGATGACAGAGTGGATGTCACCTCAAGCTTTCCTATGACAGAGACAGGTAATAGAAACGAAGGTGGTAGATGATGTTTTTTTGGTGGGTGGGAGAGAGAAAAACAGAGTCTTGTTATGTACCCCAAGTTAGAAGAAAATCTCATATGGCCTAGGCTGTCCTGTAACTGGGAATATTCTGAAGCTCCCGATTCTGGATCTAGCTCCAGAGCATTGGCTATCCTACCAGGCCTGGTTTCAGTAGTGCTGGGGAGCAAACTGACCAAACCCAGGTCTTCATGAGTGCTAGCCAAGCACTCTCCTGACTGAGCTATATACCCCAGCCCTCTTTACCGGAACTTCTGTTTTTACTAGTTGGCCATTTGACAAGAAAACATGAATTAGCAAGGATATAGGTTTGCAGGAGACTAAATTCAGTATATTAACTTTCAGTATGCATTTGTTGGTATACTAAAAATAACAATTTTAAAACTAAATGAGCAGCTTTACTTTTTACATGAGCTTTTCATTAACTAGTAGATCCATCATCTTTTTACACATTGCCATGTTTGATTTGATCCTCCATGACATTTGTCTGCACCATCTTTGATTTCCCTCCATCTCCTTTAACATCCTCTTGCTTTTCCATGCTGGTGTAGTCCGTCATTCCCCTGCACATTCCTTTCCTGCTGCTACCCAGAGAAATCAGTCCCAGCGCCCTGAAAGCTTCCTTTTCCGAGCTGCTGTCAGGGCAGAAGCTAATAAAGGTAAGTGGTGGCAACTGGGAAGGCGTGGCAGTGGGGGTGGCTTTGCACAGTGATATGAGCTCTTACATGCTGTGCAGCTGCACACCTAGCTGCCATCTTAGTAAAATGCTGGCTCTGCGGGTGCCTGTGACCTCACCACAGTAAATCAGGGGCATCTTGGGTCTGTGGATTAACAACTTTCTTAGTACTATATAGCCGGGCAGTGATGGGGCACACCTTTGATCCCAGTGTTTGGGAGGCAGAGGCAGGTGGATTTCTGAGTTCAAGGCCAGCCTGGTCTACAGAGTGAGTTCCAGGACAGCCAGGACTACACAGAGAAACCCTGTCTCGAAAAAACAAAAAACCAAACCAAACAAAAAAGTACTATATAAAACATTTTATAACATTTCAACTCTACATGATGATACAGACCTGTAATCTCTACATTTAAGAGGCTGAGGCAGAACTGATTTTAAGGCTAGCCCAGGCTACATTTCAAAATCCTGTCTAAAACCCAAAATCAAAATCAGATTAAACAAGTAAACTTGGTCTTTATCATCCCTCATGATGAATCCTTTCTCATATCTTTCTGTATCAGTAAACTATTGAACATTTGTCTACTTATTACCAATAATTGTACTTTGAGAAATATGAATGTGTGTTAAACAAAAGATAGGTACAAGAACATTCATAGCAACAGTTTCTATAACGTGCCACATTCAATGTTCACAAGCAGAAGGGGTTAGTAGTGGTGCATCTGTACAGCCGGTGCTTGCACGTAATGAAAACTCCACATACTAAATACTGGTTATCTAGAATGTACAGTACTGATACATCTATAATGTTGATCAAAAGAAGCCACACATAAAGAATACATACAATATTGTTTAATTTATAGAAATATCTCAAAGTGGAGAAAATAAATCTCGGGTGTTTAAGGTGAAGACACCAGTACCCTTTGGGTTCAGTGGGCAGAGAATATGCAAGAGTCTTTGAGGTAAAAATTGACTTACAGAACTGAGCCATTGCATTTTGTGAGATCATTTATTGGCCTGTATTTAGAACTCTGTAATTTTCCATATATGTGGTTTTTTTCAACAAAATAATTTATAAATGGATATAACTCAAACTAAAGCATTAATACTGTTTTGCCATTTTATTTATTTATTTGTTTATTTATTTATTTATTTATTGTGCGTGTGGTTTTTTTGAGACAGGGTTTCTCTGTGTAACCCTGGCTGTCCTGAAACTTACTCTGTATACCAGGCTGGGCTTGTTTTCTTTCATATAATAATGATAGTTTTAAAAAAAAAAGAAAACCTTTATGTGTATGGGTGTTTTGCATGCATGTGTGTATGTCTCCCACATGCCTGAGGAAATCAGCATGAGACACTGGAACTCTGGAACTGGAGTTACAGATATTTGTGAGCCACCATGTGGGTCTTCATTTTGGTTTTTTGAGACACGGTTTCTCTATGTATACCTACCTGGCTGTCCTAGAACTCAGTGTAGACCTGGCTGGCCTCCAACTCAGAGATCAGCCTGCCTTTCCCTCCTGAGTGCTGGGATTAAAGTTACCAAACCTGGGTCTTCTGTCTACAAGATCAGCAAAAGTAGAAAATACTGTCTTGGCAAGGAAACTGCCAGTCAAATGTATTTTCCTAGCTCTGGCAATTGACCTATCTGTCTCATGTTTTCCAGGTCGTGCGTCCCCACTTCTCGTGTCACCTGTACCTGCAATTGATCCTACAGATGCCATAACAAGACAGAGAGAAGAAGAGCTGAAATTAATCGATCAGCTACGGAAAGTGTGTGCATTTTCTCTGCGCTGTACTTTGCGGTGCCCTTGCTGTAGTCCAATATCCCTTTGGTCGCATGCCATGAAGTCAGTCATATCCACTGTACAAAAGTGAACGAGTCACTACTGAGGAAAGCCTTTAAACTTTTACTGAGAACATTAGATGACTAATTCTAAAAGTTGCCATTATAGCTGTGCTCAATTTAGTTTGTCTCTGTGTCTGTTTTTCTTCGTGTTAAAAGGCACTCTCAGGAGAGTAGCTAAAATGTGTCCTTGCCAGGCATGGTGGTCCACAAGTGTAACCACTCAATTGCCTGAGGTAACAGGGTCACCAGTTTAAGACCAGACTGTGCTTCCTAGCAAGCCCCTTTCTTAAAACAGAGCACTTATGTACATGTGCGTATGCTCAGGGTGCCATACATGTGGAGGGATTGGCTGCTTTATTTTGGAATTGAACAAGAATCCAGTTAGGAGTTATGTTTTTGTTTGTTAAGGCAAGTTCTCTCTATGTAACTCAGGCTGGCCTTGAGCTTTCAGTCTTTCTCCCTGTGCCTTTCTAGTCTGGAATTACAGGCACACACCACCATACCAGGATTTAGTGGTTTCCTCAATCATAAATTTATAGTAATTTCTTGTGTGCTTTTTGTACCATTGTGACCTGGCTCTGATGCATACATTCTGACTCTGTGAGTGACTGACCTGAGTTAGGAGAAAAATGGAAGCTGTAGTCTCTTAACTTCTTTTCTGGAGTTCGATTTGTTTTGTGTTTTGTGTTTGTTTTGAGGCAAGGTCTTTATAGCCCTGCCCAGCCTGGAACTCACTCCCTAGACTGGCCTAAGACTTGCTATAATTCTTCTACTGCCCCAGCACCCTAAGTGTTGAGGTTACAGGCGTATGTAATCCTTCTGTGTCCTAAAGGCTGGTATTACAGACGTATGTCATTGTGTCCAGCTTTTTGTCTGGATTTCTGTCTATCTTTATATCCTATATGATAACCACTCTTCCATTAATGCATGGTATCTCCTGTCCTTGCAGCACATTGAGTACCGGTTGAAAGTCTCTTTGCCCTGTGACCTTGGATCTGCTCTAACTGACGGTGTTGTACTTTGCCACTTGGCCAATCATGTTCGGCCTCGATCTGTCCCAAGCATTCATGTCCCATCTCCAGCCGTGGTAAGTTGTACTCCCAGGCGACATTGGCTATTATTTCATCAGATGCTTTTCAGCTCAGTGGAGTCATTGTGCTGGAAGCTAACAAAGCAGACACCAAGGGCCCAGTCCCTGCCTGCTTCTTGTCACTTTGACTAGAGAAAAAGCAAACACATGAACAATAATCTATAGCATGTATTCACTATTGTAAGACATGTATATATATATATATGAAGTGTGCTATGAAAATACCAAAAGAGAACAAGTTAACTACCTAGAGAATTCAAAGCAGCCTTCTAGAGAAGAAGTTGCACTAATTTAGTTATGGGCAAGAATTGGCCAGCTAGCAACTTAAGGAATTGTCTAGCTGTTGAGAATAGATGACACTGAGGATGAGCGCAAGCGTGCAGATGACTGTGCTAAGTCCCCCGCTGTGCTTTAGAGGCCTTAAACAAGCCAAGCAGTTAGAGATTTGTATTAGTGTAAATAGTGGGCAGCTTTTGAAAATGCTTGTTAATTGTTCAGTAGCCATAGCAGTACAACGCACACTGTTAGAACTTCACTAGAAAAGGCCGGCAAGATGGCTCAGCCAGTAAAGAATCTTACACCAAGCCTCACAGCCTGGTTTACAGTCGGATATGGTGGAGATTAACCGTGCAGAAAGGGCTCTTTGTACTTCTCTGTTCATTTATGGACAACAGTGGGCTGACCTGACCCCTGACTCTAGGCTGGAGCCGGGCTCATGACTGATGTCTACAGCCTGACTGCTCTGTTGGCACAATCCTGCCAGATGTCTTTGAGTTCATTTATTGTTATTACCTCTTGTAGAATCAGGAAATGTATCACTAAGAGGCATTCTCCTTGAAAGCCCAGTCACTTATGAACCAGACATTTTAAATAGCAGGTTTTATCCCAATATCATGTTTTTTGAAGAAAGTTTAGATTCACCTTTACAAAAGAGTGGACTAGTGGCTGGAGAAGGGCTCAAGAGGTTAAACACTCTGCTCTTGAGAAGGAGCCGGGCTGGGTTCCCAGTACCTACATGGCGGCTCACAAACATCTGTACCTCCAGTTCCTGGAGACCTGATGCCTTCTTCTGACTTCTGTGAGTACCAGGCACACAACTGGTACACAAGCAAGCAAAGGAAACACATAAAATAAAATAAATAAATCTAAAAATAAGGAAGAAAGCAAAGCAGTGGTGTAATACTAGTAAGGGTTACAAAATAAGGTCCATGGGAAAGAAAGCCATCATCACTTACAGTAGGAAGTCAGCGGTCCTGCCGGGGACGGTAGGCACACGTTTTCCACTGTTGAATCACCTAAGTTTTTCTTCTTTGCTTTTTTTTTGGGGGGGGGGGGCTGGGGGAGGGGTTAAGACAGGGTTTCTCTATACAGCTCTGGCTGTAGACCAGGCTGGCCTTGAACTCAGAAATCCACCTGCCTCTGCCTCCCAAGTGCTGGGATTAAAGGCGTGCGCCACCACCGCCCGGCATCTTTTTTGCTTCTAAATGGAGGAATTAAGCTATGCTAAGATATACTCAACCTTACTAACTTGTGGAATACACCACCTCCTAGAAGTGGGATCAGGCCCTCTGGACGTGATTGTTCTTCCTTTCCTAGGATTTTAATTTTTTAATTATGTATATGTATACTTCTGAATATGGATCTGTACATATGAGTTCTATCCTGAAGTCTAGAAGAGGGTGTCAGATTCCCTGGAGCGGACTTACAGGTAGCTGTGAGCTGTGTGGGTGCTGGGAACTGAATTGTGGTCCTCTGCAAGAGCAACATCCACTCTTCTCTGAGCCATCTCTGCAGCCTTTCTTAATAGCCATCTCAAGATGGGTTTGCTTTACTGCACCTGCTTATTAAAGCTTCAGGGATGATTTAAAAGGATTTCCTTTTATCTTGAGCACAAGGTTTTTAAATTGTGTGTGCACGTGCGTGGGCACACCTAAATGATTTTATGTGCATCACAGGAGCCCATGGAAGCCAAATGAGAGCATTGGATTCCCTGGGACTGAAGTTAGAGCTGGCTGTGAGCCAGGTTATTGGTGCTATGAACCAAACCCATCATTCCAGCCCCATACTTCTAAATAAAAAAATTTTTTAATTTAATTATTATTATATGTAAGTACACTGTAGCTGTTTTCAGACACACCAGAAGAGGGCATCAGATCCCATTACAGATGGTTGTGAGCCACCATGTGGTTGCTGGGATTTGAACTTGGGACCTTTGGAAGAGCAGTCAGTGCTCTTAATCGCTGAGCCATCTCTCTAGCCCCCTAAATAAAACTTTTAATGAAAGCAAATTTTAAAAATAAAGGTTTTAAGCCAAGTGTGGTGTGATCACACTGTGAACCCCAAGATTGTGTTATTTATTGAAAAGCTGTTTCTTTTTCTGGTGTGGCTTTCTCTCTCTCCTCCCTCCCTTCCCCAAGTCTCCTGTCGTCAGTCTTCATTTTCATATGATCCTTAGTGAAGTACATTTGAACTAGCTTTTAATTAGCAGCATTAGCTTTAACCTTTAACCCTTGCTTCTACTTAGAAACAGGGATTTGTCAGTCTGCCCCTAATAAACCTCAATATTTCAAAAACAGGTTTCCCCCTCTTTTGTAAAACAAAGTTGCTTCTCCTGCTGAGCCTTCTCTCTCTCCTAAACTCCTAACGTGTTGCCCGCTGTGCCCGCTGTGCCCACTGCAAAATGTGTATGACCCTTGCTTGTGTTTCTAACCTTCTGGGCATGTGGAGAGATGGATGGATGCATACGCCAAAGTGAAGCAACTTGTCCTTTGGATTTGGGAGGTTTTTTTGTTGGACTGGATTTTGTGGTTGTTCTTTTGTGGTTTTTTTTGTTTTTGTTTTGTCTCATTTGAGGCAGGGTCTTATTGTATAGTTCTGGCAGACCTAGAACTATGTAGACCAATATGGCTACAAACTCAACAGAAATCCACCTGCCTTCATCTCTTACGTGCTGGGATTAAAAGTGTATACTGCTATACTCAGCTAGTATTTTGTCTCCTTTAGCCTAGGCCGGCCTTGAACTCTTGTCTCCCTGCCTGTACCACATTTTGGGGTTCCTGGCATATCTGACTGAACTGTCCCTGCACACTTTTTTTTGGGGGGGAGGGGGGGCTTTGCCCAGTAGCTCCTCCTAGCAGCCTTCCCCTTTGCCTCTCAGTCCAGCTTACCTTTCTCTGGCACCTTGTGTCTGTGTGTACCTTCCAGCATAATGAGGAGCAGCCTTAGAGTCCACTGTGAAGTAGCAGGTAGAGAAGCCCAGGCTGTTCTGTACCATCTGTCAGGAGATCATGACTACAGTCTGTTTCCTCTTTCCCTGCCTTTTTACTTCAGTTAAGAATCTGGCATTGAGCCGGGCAGTAGTGGCGCACGCCTTTAATCCCAGCACTTGGGAGGCAGAGGTGGGCGGATCTCCGAGTTTGAGGCCAGCCTGGTCTACAGAGTGAGTTCCAGGACAGCCAGGGATACACAGAGAAACCCTGTCTCGAAAAACCAAGGGAAAAAAAAAAAAGAATCTGGCATTGCCAAGGACAGGAGCTGTGCCGGATTGTTATTCTGTCAACTTGACACAAGACAGTATCACCTGGGAAGAGGAACCTCAATTGAGAAAACACCTCTACCAGATTGGCCTGTAGAGAAGTCTGGGCTCCATCTTCTTTATTAATGATTGATATAAGGCCAGCCTACTGGGGACAGTGGTGGTCCTGGGTTTTATGAAAAAAAGAAAGCTGAGGAGGCCATGGATGGAGAGCCAGCCAGTATAAACCTAATTCTTCCACAGTCTCTGCTTTGGTCTTGATTTTAAGTTCCTACCCTCCTTGAGTTCTCGTGCCTGGCTTCCCTGATGATAGACCCCAAAGCATAAAAAGAAGTAAACCTTCCCTCCCCAAGGCGCTTTTAAGCAGCACGGTGTCTGTGACAGCGGGAGAAAGCTGCCCTGCGCAGGTGCCCTCCCTCTGCACTGAGTTCCTGTTGTCTTTTCAAGATCTTTGCAAGTTGTTCCATCTGAACGAACGAACGGGGTGATAAATGTTCATTTCCTTCCCTCTCACTGGTTGCCTCTTCATTGTCTGTGACAAAGCTCATCCTTGCCCTGCCTGCCTTCGCCTGGTCAAGGCTACAGTGCCCTCTTCCCTTGCTTTTGTTTCTTCTTACGACAAGGAATTATGTTTCATGTTTGCAGAAAACTCAGATTTTACAAGCGGAGTCTTTTGTTTTCTAAAGGTGGTACAAGTGTCCATGTACTTACTAATTTAAAAAATTTGTAGGTTATAGTCCCTGCAAACATCTAGCTTCCACATCTGATACTTGAACATCATTTTAGAATACCAAATTCCTATTTTTCTTACATTATATTCCATAACAACCAACTAGGTGAAAAGCAAATCTTTGAGAGGTCAGGAGATGCCTCTATTCCTACTGTCTCCGGGTCACTGCAGGAAGGCAAACTCACTCATCAGAAATGAAGGAGAGTTCTTGTGTCAGCCTCCTGTCTTGTAAAGGAGCTTTGCAGCTACTTTCCAAAGTGTCCAATGAGTTAAATGCAAAATATAGGGCCACTATTAAGAGCACTGGCTGTTCTGCAGAACCAGGTTCAATTCCCAACACCCACATGGCAGCTAACACCTATTCGTAACTCCAGTTCCCAAGGACCCAACACCTTCTGGAGTCTGCATGTACAATATATACAGATATACATGCAGACAAAACACTCATACATAAGAAATAATAATAAAATAATATTTTAAAATAGAACCCAGGCGTGGTGGTACACGCCTTTAATCCCAGCACTTGGGAGGTAGAGACAGGTAGATCTCTAAGTTCGAGGCCAGCCTGGTCTACACAGTTCTAAGCCAGCCAGGGCTAAAAATAATAAACCAAAAGAAAATAAACTTAATTGTGGCCATGTTTGAACAATGAACCACTAGGCGATACATTTTCTTGATGTTCTCTCCATTTCTTTTGTTTCAAAATGAAAAAACTCATCACTTATCTTCTTACCACTTATCTTACTAAACCAAAGCAAACACAGCCATTGGGAGGTGGCCAACTCCTCTCACAGCCGGCTCCTTTTTCTGCAAATAGTCTTTTCTTGGAAAGCAGCCACATGGCGTGCTCGTCCTCGTGACTGACTCGTTCTCCTGGAAGAACTGAGTGACTGCAACAGTTCCCAGGCTCTTTAGATTAACACTCGACACTCGGTGTTTGATTTTTTTCTTGTCCCCGCCCCCCCCAGACAGAGTTTCTCTGTACAGCCCTGGCTGTCCTGAAACTCAGTCTGTAGACTAGGCTAGCCTTGAACTCAGAAATCCGCCTGCCTCTGCCTCCCAAGTGCTGGGATTAAAGGCGTGTGCCACTACTGCCTAGCTGGTGTTTGATCTTTTAAGAAAACTTTTATCAAGGGCTGGAGAGGTGGCTCAGCGATTAAGAGCACTTACTACTCTTCCAAAGGTCCTGAGTTCAAATCCCAGCAACCACATGGTGGCTCACAACCATCAGTACAGCTACAGTGGTACTCATATACATAAAATAAATAAACAAATCTTTTTTTTTAAAAAAAAAAAAAAGAAAAGAAAATGTTTGCCCACCCCTAGTGTGCATAGCAGTTCATCTGTGAGGCAGCTGGCTAGAGTAGTCTGAAGTTCCAGTTCCTTTTGACCTTTGTTGATAACTGTTTCCTTTTTTCTTGTCTCACTGCAGCCTAAATTAACGATGGCAAAGTGCAGGCGGAATGTGGAGAACTTCCTGGATGCTTGCAGAAAAATCGGTGTACCCCAGGTAACGTGTGTGTGTGTGTGTGTGTGTGTGTGTGTGTGTG